>CABHPP010143739.1:0-48537 GCA_902168425.1 Peromyscus attwateri
GAGTCTGTTTGCCAGTATTTTATTGAGTATTTTTGCATCAATGTTCATGAGGGAGATCGGTCTGTAGTTCTCTTTCTTTGTTGTATCCTTGTTTGGTTTAGGAATCAGGGTAATTGTAGCCTCATAGAAGGAGTTTGGTAATGTTCCGTCTGTTTCTACTGTGTGGAACAATTTAGAGAGTATTGGTATTAAGTCTTCTTTGAAGATCTGGTAGAATTCTGCGCTGAAACCATCTGGCCCTGGGCTTTTTTTGGTTGGGAGACTTTTAATGACTGTTTCTATTTCCTTAGGAGTTATTGGACTATTTAAATAGTTTATCTGGTCTTGATTTAACTTAGGTATGTGGTACCTATCCAGAAAATTATCCATTTCTTTTAGATTTTCCAGTTTTGTGGAATAGAGGTTTTTGAAGTATGACCTGATGATTCTCTGGATTTCCTCAATGTCTGTTGTTATGTCCCCCTTTTCGTTTCTGATTTTGTTAATCTGGATGCTCTCTCTCTGTCTTTTGGTTAGTTTGGATAAGGGCTTGTCTATCTTGTTGATTCTCTCAAAGAACCAACTCTTTGTTTCATTGATTTTTTGTATTGTTCTCTTTGTTTCTATTTTGTTGATTTCAGCTCTCACTTTGATGATTTCCTGGCATCTATTCTTCTTGGGAGACTTTGCTTCTTCTTGTTCTAGAGCTTTCAGGTGTGCTGTTAAGTCACTAGTGTGAGATTTCTCCAACTTCTTTATGTGCGCATTTAGTGCTATGAATTTCCCTCTTAGCACTGCTTTCATAGTGTCCCATAGGTTTGGGTATGTGGTGTCTTCATTTTCGTTGATCTCTAGGAATTCTTTAATTTCTTTCTTTATTTCTTCCCTAACCCATTGGTGATTCAGTTGAGCATTATTCAGTTTCCATGAGATTGTAGGTTTTCTGTAGTTTTTGTTGTTGTTGAAATCTAACTTTAGAACTTGGTGGTCTGATAGAACACAGGAGGTTATTCCAATTGTTTTGTATCTATTGAGAATTGCTTTGTGGCCAAGTATGTGGTCAATTTTGGAGAAGGTTCCATGGGGTGCTGAGAAGAAGGTATATTCTTTTTTGTTAGGATGGAATGTTCTGTAGATATCAATTAAGTCCATTTGGGTCATGACTTCAGTTAAGTCCTTCATTTCTCTGTTAAGTTTCCATTTAGGAGATCTGTCCAGTGGTGAAAGTGGGGTATTGAAGTCTCCCACTATTAATGTGTGGGGTTTTATATGTGGTTTAAGCTTTAGTAGTGTTTCTTTTACATATGTGGGTGCCCTTGTATTTGGGGCATAAATGTTCAGAATTGAAATTTCCTCTTGGTGGATCCTTCCTGTGATGAATATGTAATGCCCTTCTTGATCTCTTTTGATTGATTTTAGTTTGAAGTCTATTTTGTTGGATATCAGGATGGCTACACCCGCTTGTTTCTTAAGACCGTTTGATTGGAAAGTGTTTTCCCAGCCTTTTATTCTTAGGTAGTGTCTGTCTTTGTATTTGAGGTGTGTTTCTTGTATGCAACAGAAAGATGGGTCCTGCTTTCGTATCCATTCTGTAAGCCTGTGTCTTTTTATAGGCGAATTAAGTCCATTGATATTAAGAGATATTAATGACCAGTGATTGTTCATTCCTGTTATTTTTTTGGTGGCAGTGTGTCTGTACTTCTTATCTTTGGGGTTTACTGCTGTGGGGTTATCTATTGCCTGTGTTTTCAAGGGTGTATCTGACTTCCTTTGGCTGGAATTTTCCTTCTAGTGCTTTCTGTAGGGCTGGGTTTGTGGATAGGTATTGTTTAAATCTGGCTTTGTCTTGGAATGTCTTGTTCACTCCGTCTATGATGATTGAAAGTTTTGCTGGGTATATTAGTCTAGGCTGGCATCCATGGACTCTTAGTGTCTGATTTCCACAGTGGTTGTACAAGCTCGCATTCCCACCAACAGTGGAGGAGTGTTCCCTTTGCTCCACATCCTCTCCAACATTGCCTGTCATTGGTGTTTTTGATTGTAGCCATTCTGACAGGTGTAAGGTGGTATCTCAGAGTCGTTTTGATTTGCATTTCTCTGATGATTAAGGATGTTGAGCATTTCTTTAGATGTCTTTCAGCCTTTTGTAATTCTTGTTTTGTGAATTCTCTGTTTAGCTCTTTAGCCCATTTTTTAATTGGATTGTTTAGTATTTTGTTATCTAGTTTCTTGAGTTCTTTATATACTATGGAGATCAGTCCTCTGTCAGATGTGGGGTTGGTGAAGATCTTTTCCCAGTCTGTTGGCTGTCTTTTTGTCTTATTGACTGTGTCTTTCGCCTTGCAAAAGCTTCTCAATTTCATGAGGTCCCATTTAGTAATTGTTGTGCTCAGTGTTTGTGCTGTTAGTGTTTTATTTAGGAAGTGGTCTCCTGTGTCAATGCGTTCAAGAGTAATTCCTACTTTCTCTTCTATTAAGTTTAGTGTAACTGGATTTATGTTGAGGTCTTTGATCCACTTGGATTTGAGTTTTGTGCGTGGTGACAGATATGGATCTATTTGTAATCTTTTACATATTGACATCCAGTTATGCCAGCACCATTTGTTGAAGAGGTTTTCTTTTTTCCATTGTATAGTTTTGGCTTCTTTGTCAAAAATCAGGTGTTCGTATGTGCATGGATTAATGTCAGGGTCTTCAATTTGATTCCATTGGTCCGTAGGTCTGTTTTTATACCAGTACCAAGCTGTTTTTATTACTATAGCTCTATAGTAGAGCTTGAGGTCAGGGATGGTGATGCCTCCAGAGGTTGCCTTATCATATAGGATTATTTAGCTATCCTGGGTCTTTTGTTTTTCCATATGAAGTTGAGTATTTTTCTTTCCAAGTCTGTGAAGAATTGTGTCGGGATTTTGATGGGGATTGCATTGAATCTGTAGATTGCTTTTGGTAGGATTGCCATTTTTACTATGTTAATCCTACCTATCCATGAGCATGGGATGTCCTTCCATTTCCTGATATCCTCTTCAATTTCTTTCTTTAGAGATTTAAAGTTCTTATCAAAAAGGTCCTTCACTTGTTTAGTTAGTGTTATCCCAAGGTATTTTATATTATTTGTGGCTATTGTAAAGGGTGATGTTTCTCTGACTTCTTTCTCAGCCCTTTTATCATTTGTGTATAGGAGGGCTACTGATTTTTTTGAGTTGATCTTGTATCATGATACTTTACTGAAGGAGTTTATCAGCTGTAGGAGTTCCCTGGTTGAATTTTTGGGGTCACTTATGTATACTATCATATCATCTGCAAATAGTGAAAGTTTGACTTCTTCCTTTCCAATTTGTATCCCTTTGATCTCCTTTTGTTGTCTTATTGCTCTAGCTAGAACTTCTAGTACTATATTGAATAAATATGGGGAGAGTGGACAGCCTTGTCTTGTTCCTGAATTTAGTGGTATCGCTTTGAGTTTCTCTCCGTTTAATTTGATGTTGGCTGTTGGCTTGCTGTAAATTGCCTTTATTATGTTTAGGATTGTTCCTTGTATTCCTGATCTCTCTAAGAATTTTATCATGAAGGGGTGTTGGATTTTGTCAAAGGCTTTTTCAGCATGTAATGAGATGATCATGTGGTTTTTTTCTTTCAGTTTGTTTATATGGTGTATTACATTGACAGATTTTCGTATGTTGAACCATCCTTGCATCCCTGGGATGAATCCTACTTGGTCGTGATGGATAATTTTTTTGATGTATTCTTGGATTCGGTTTGCCAATATTTTGTTTAGTATTTTTGCATCAATATTCATGAGGGAGATTGGTCTGTAATTCTCTTTCTTTGTTGCATCTTTTTGTGGTTTGGGTAACAGGGTAATTGTAGCCTCATAAAAAGAGTTTGGTAGTGTTCCTTCTGTTTCTATTGTGTGGAATAATTTGAAGAGTATTGGTATTAGTTCTTCTTTGAAAGTCCGGTAGAATTCTGCACTGAAACCGTCTGGTCCTGGGCTTTTTTTGGTTGGGAGACTTTTGATGACTGTTTTTATTTCTTTAGGGGTTATTGGTCTATTTAGGTGGTTTATCTGGTCTTGATTTAATTTTGGTATGTGGTATTTATCCAGAAAATTGTCCATTTCTTCCAGATTTTCCATTTTTGTGGAGTACAAGTTTTTGAAGTATGATCTGATGATTCTCTGGATTTCCTCATTGTCTGTTGTTATGTCTCCCTTTTCATTTCTGATTTTGTTAATTTGGATGTTCTCTCTTTGCTTTTTGGTTAATTTGGCTAGAGGTTTGTCTATCTTGTTGATTTTTTCAAAGAACCAACTCTTTGTTTCATTGATTTTTTGTATTGTTCTCTTGTTTTCTATTTCGTTGATTTCAGCCCTCAGTTTGATTATTTCCTGGCGTCTGTTCCTCCTGGGTGAGTTTGTTTCTTTTTGTTCTAGAGCTTTCAGTTGTGCTGTTAATTCATTGATATGGGATTGCTCCATCTTCTTTATGTGTGCATTTAGAGCTATGAATTTTCCTCTTAGCACTGCTTTCATAGTGTCCCATAGGTTTGGGTATGTTGTTCTTTCATTTTCATTGAATTCTAGGAAATCTTTAATTTCTTTCTTTATTTCTTCCTTGACCCATTGATGTTTCAGGTGGGTATTATTCAGTTTCCATGAGTTTGTAGGTTTTCTATAATTTTTGTTGTTGTTGAAGTCTAACTTTAGAGCATGGTGGTCCGATAAGATACAGGAGGTTATTCCAATTTTTTTGTATCTATTGAGATGTGTTTTGTGACCAAGCATGTGGTCAATTTTTGAGAAGGTTCCATGGGATGCTGAGAAGAAGGTATATTCTTTTGTGTTAGGGTGGAATGTTCTGTAGATATCTATTAAGTCCATTTGAGACATAACATCTGTTAGGTCTTTTAATTCTTTGTTAAGTTTCAGTCTTGTAGATCTGTCTTTTGGTGAGAGTGGTGTGTTGAAATCTCCCACTACTAATGTGTGTGGTTTGATGTGCGTTTTAAGCTTTAGTAGTGTTTCTTTTATGAATGTGGGTGCCTTTGTATTTGGGGCATAAATGTTCAGAATTCAGACTTCATCTTGGTGGATTTTTCCTGTGATAAATATGTAATGTCCATCCTGATCTCTTTCTATTGATTTTAGTTTGAAGTCTATATTATTAGATATTAGGATTGCTACACCAGCTTGTTTCTTAGGTCCATTTGCTTGGAAAGCCTTTTCCCAGCCCTTTACTCTGAGGTAGTGTCTGTCTTTGAGGTTAAGGTGTGTTTCTTGTATGCAGCAGATGGATGGTTCCTGTTTTCTTATCCATTCTGTTAGTCTGTGTCTTTTTATAGGTGAGTTGAGACCATTGATATTGATGGATATTAATGACCAGTGATTGTTATTTCCTGTTTTTTTTTTTTTTGTGGTCGTGTTATGTTGTCCTTCTTTGGTGTTTGTTGGTGTGGGTTTATCTATTTCCTGAGTTTTCATGGGTGTGTTTAATTTCTTTGGGTTGGAATTTTCCTTCTAGTGCTTTCTGTAGGGCTGGGTTTGTGGATAGGTATTGATTAAATCTGGTTTTATCATGGAATATTTTGTTTACTCCGCCTATGGTGATTGAGAGTTTTGCTGGGTATAATAGTCTGGGTTGGCATCCGTGGTCTCTTAGTGTCAGCATAACATTTGTCCAGAACCTTCTAGCTTTCATAGTCTCTATTGAGAAATCTGGTGTTATTCTGATGGGTTTGCCTTTATATGTTACTTGGTCTTTCTCCTTTGCAGCTCTTAATATTTTTTCTTTGATCTGTATGTTTAATGTTTTGATTATTATGTGGCGAGAGGACTTTCTTTTTGGATCCAGCCTATTTGGTGTTCTGTAAGCTTCTTGTATCTTCATAGGTATTTCTTTCTTTAGGTTAGGAAAGTTTTCTTCTATGATTTTGTTGAATATATTTTCTGTGCCTTTGAGTTGGTATTCTTCTCCTTCTTCTATCCCTATTATTCTTAGGTTTGGTCTTTTCATGGTGTCCCAGATTTCTTGGATGTTTTGTGTTACGACTTTTTTGTCTTTAGTGTTTTCTTTGACTGACGAATCTATTTTCACTATTGTGTCTTCAGTGTCAGAGACTCTCTGTTCCATCTCTTGTATTCGGTTGTTATGCTTGTTTCTGTAGTTCCTGTTCGTTTAGTCAGGATTTCTATTTCCTGCATTCCCTCAGCTTGTGTTTTCTTTGTTGTCTCAATTTCTCTTTTCAGATCTTGAAATGTTTCTTTCATCTGTTTAATTATTTTTTTCTTGGCTTTCTTTGATTTCTTCCAATTTTTTGTTTGTTTTTTCTTCCATTTCTTTAAGGGAGTTTTTTATTTCCTCTTTAAGGAAGTTTTTCATTTCTTCTTTAATGGAGTTTTTCATTTCCTCTTTAAGGGAATTTTTTATTTCCTCTTTAATGGAGTTTTTCACTTCCTCTTTAAGGGAATTTTTTATTTCCTCTTTAATGGAGATTTTCATTTCCTCTTTAAGGGAATTTTTTATTTCCTCTTTAAGGGTATTTTTATTTCCTCTTTAAGGGCCTCTATCATCTTCTTAAAGTCATTTTTAGGATTGATTTCTTCTGCCTTGGTATGTTCAGGACTTGCAATTGTAGGGTCGGTAGGTTCTGGTGTTGTCATATAGGTCTTTATGTTGTTGCCTGTATTTTTCCACTGGCGTCTACTCATCTTTTTCTCTGCTCAGTGCAGATGGTGTAAGACCCTAACCCTTCAGGCTTACACCTCCAAGTCTCAGAAATGAGAAACTTCAAGCCCCAGGAAATGAGAAACTAAATATCTGGTTCCCAGAGCAAGATGACTGCCCCTGTTCTCAGTCGGTGAAGTGTATACTTACGATTCTGGTGGTCTGGTTCGGTAGTTGGGTGGTGCCTTCTTCTGTGTTCTCGGGTTACGTTTTGCTCTTTCGTTGACTCCTCAGCTGATCTTGTTTCCTCAGACTTCAGACTGTAGGATTCTGAATCCTTTCCTGGATGGATTTCAGCTGAGCGGGATGGATTTCAGCTGAGCAGGGTAGTCTCACCAGCACCTCCAAGTTGTTGGGTTTCGCAGGATCAGCAGCTGGGCCCTGGGTTGGCCTCAGACAGAGTGTTCAGATCCGTTCTGGTTCTGTCTCACAGAGATGGCTCCTTCTCTGGGTGTTGGGATTAAAGGCGTCCCTGTTCCAAGCTCTTGATTAAGATCTTGTTTTCACTAACTCTTCGGTGGGTAATAGCTCAGTTTCTGGTCTTTATTACAACTGCGCTTCAGCCCCCGCCAGCCGTTCCGCTCCTGCCTGCCTCAGCGGCGAGCCGCTCTGCTCCCCAAGATCCAATTTTTATAAATATAACTAGCATATATTGTTTCCTGCATTATGGATCTAAGTAATGATTATACATAAATCTGTATTAGTTACATATGTTTTTTAATTAATTCATTCATTTTTATGTGTTTGGTTCTTTTGTTTCATTAAGCCTGTGTTGCTGGTGCCCATATAGGCCAGAAAGGGTATCAGATTCTCTGGAACTGGAGTTACAGATGACTGTGAGTCACGGTGTCGGTGCTGGGAGTCAAACACAGATCATTTTTGGAAGCAGCCAGTGCTCTTAACCACTGAGCCACATCTCCAGAACTTATATTAGTTAATTTTCGATACCTGTGACAAAAATCCCTGAAAGAACAACTGGATAGATTTATTTTGGTTCTTGCTTTCATTGGGTTTGGTGTAAATCTCCTTGACACACCATGCTTGTGGGGATCATCAGGACAGTAGGAGTGTGTGGTACAGGAATTTCCTCAGTTCTTTATAGACAGTAGTAGATGGTAAGAAGAAGCACTGGGCACCATGTACATTGTCCAAAGTCACATCAACATTTTCCTGTTCAAGCTATGATGCAGATGCATCTCCAATATATTCTAATACCTTCCTCCATCAGTTGAGGACCAAACATTCAAAGAATGCACCTGTGGGTAATGTTTAAGTTTCTAACAATAGGATGTGACATGATGATTGTTTTATTTCCATTTATTTTTTTCGGTTTTTTTATTAAGACAATTTTTACTTATTTTACATACCAACCGCTGGTCCCCCTCTCTTCCCTTCTCCTGCCCCCCTCCAGCCTTCTTCCTCCAACCCACCCCCCCAATCCCTCCTCTGACAAGGTAAGGGCTCCCATGGGGAGTCAGTAGAACCTGATACATTCAGTTGAGGCAATTCCAGGCCCCTCCTCCTGCATCAAGGCTGTGCAAGGTGTCCTATATTAGGTAGTGAGCTCCAAAAAGCCAACTCATGCACCAGGGATTGATCCTGATCCTACTACCATGGGGTCCCATAAGCAGATCAGTCTACACAACTGTCTCACTTATGCAGAGGGCCTAGTCCAGTCCCATGGAGATGTCACAGCTGTTGGTCTAAAATTCACAAGTTCCCACTAACTTGGTTTGTTGTCTCTATAGGTTTTCCCTATCATGATCTTGATGCCCCTTGCTAATAAATCCCTCTTCTCTCTCTTTGACTGGATTCCTGGAGTTTGGCCTGGTGCTTTGCTGTAGATCTCTGCATCTGCTGCCATCAGTTCCTGGATGAAGGCTCGAATTTACTGATCTGATTAGTGATGTAAGCCAGTTCAGGTGCACTCTCCACTATGAGGTATCTAAATATTACCCATTACAATGTGCCATGGTAATTGTAATGGCTAATTTCCCCTTTCAAGTGTGATCAGTTTTAGGATTACAAGAAGCATGAGAATACTCATAACATATTTGTGTAACAATAATGCATAAAAAATTCCATGAATTTCAAAGAAAGTGAGGAGGGGTATAAGAGAGGCTTTGGAGGAAAGAATTGGAGATGCATATGATGTAATTATATTACAATCTCAAAAACATTTAGGGAACTCATTATTTTTCTCACAATATTGATTAAATGCACTGAGATACAAGTGATGGAGGCCCTAGGTTCCCATATAAGTCAAGACTCCCTTAGGAAGAGAATATGTGCTTCAACTTACACTTTCTCTAAGAAATTCTAAAATCCATGATGCCTGACACTAAACAAACCAAACTTCTGAAAACCCACAAGTCCATTTATCTCCATACCTTGTACACTAACCTTTATTTACTTGATTAAATATATATTTATTTTATTCTAATTATTATTTACATTTTCCCTTCAATTCTGAACATTTCATGTGAATATGTAATCAAAATATTGCAAAGTGATGTTAGTGTATGTCACATTTCATCCTCCCAAAGATATCTGTTATCCCTAGGACTTGGAAAGCACAGCTTCTAATAGGATCATAAATCTCATGCAGAGACCAACATCTGCAAAATATGAGGATGCCCTAAGCAACTCTGAGGTAATCTTGGGCACACTCTGCTCTCACTCTCCTTGGCTTATGACCTTGACACTCCGTTGTGCCTTTATGATGGTGTTCTAGTTGGCAGGCCAAGAGTGGTTTATCTTTGTCTGCATAAGATTTGTTTTTAAAATATTTTTCTTCTTATTTTTAATCAGTTTACACTTTGATAAGGTTGCATATAAAACCTTTGTAAATATTTCATTTTGATTGATTCTTTCTGCAGTCAATATCTTTTTCTCCATTTATCTGCTACATCTTATTATACTGTTGCTTTCTCTAACTTCCCATCTTTTATTCTAGTCACATTGGCATCACCCTCTATTGAGAATTTCATGTGTGAGCATTGTATTTTTCTCATTTCCTCCCCTCCCTCTCCGTACTCCAAGTCTCCCTTGTCCTCCTGCTGCCTTTCAAATTCATAGCCTCTTTTACTTTAATTATATATGTTTACATGCATATTTATAATCTTCTCAGCCCATTTACTGTTGATCATATGTATCTATTTTAGGGCTGACAACATGGTATTGAGTAACTAATTAAGGGACACATCCCTAGAGAAGACTGATTCTCCCTTTATCTGTACTTTTAGTTGTAGCTTTTTATCCAGATGTGGATCTTTGAAAGATTTCCCATTCATGTTGGCATGTAAAGCGGTGCTGCCACAGTTGAGGTCTTGTTTCCTTTTTAAAGAACTAATTTAACTTATGCTCAAGTAGTCAGTGGAACTTGTACCCAATGAGACAGAGAAACTTTACTAATTTTATTAAGAAACTCACTCCAAAGATTCTAACACCTTCCACAGGAGATCTGATCAGCCTTCAGGGATCATGAAAACTCAAAGCCTCCTAAAAAGTCTTTGTCTCTGTGGAGATATTCACAGGAAACTCTTCGGTATCTTTGTTAATGAGCAACGGGAAAAGTTTCATGAATTATGTTGTCTTTCAAAGTCAACACTTTCATTCCCTTGTCAGATGAAATGAAAATTTGCAGTTCTAGAGGGAGGTGAGGTCACAAACCTCTATCTCAGGTGTGATCTGACTCCCTTCCAACTGCTTCTTAAGGGTTGGGAATCTGCCCAATGACCCCACAATCCTGCAGATGCTAAAGCCAGGAGAGTTCTTAGTATTTCAGTTGAAGTGGAAGATCCAGCAAAGGAGAGAGTGCTAATTTCTGGTAATGGGAATTTGGGGTAGAACAAGCTCCATGGAGCAGAGAGAGAAGGCGTAAGTATAATTCCATAATTACGAAGTTACTGAGAAAGATAGAAATGTTCCTAACCTTGTGCCAGTCCCTGTTGGTTCTTACTGTAATATAAATCCCCCACTGAGGGTTATTGTGGGTAGAACAGGATAACTCTGTGCATCTGTGAAGGTTCTGAAGAACTATGGTAATAAGTCAGTGTGTTAATTTATCTCACACTCCATGGTGTGTTGACGTTGTTTGAAGTATTATTATATATGGAGTTATCATGGTTTCATGCCCATATTGGACATTAAAATGGAAATATAAGAAGCACAGAACTCTACAAAAGTGCAGTATGTACATATGTTTCTGGAGTAAAAAAAAAAAGTATTCTTATGTGACACTACATTTATTATCTGGTTATAGAGGCAGTAGTAACTTTGCACTGAATGGCTAGTTGTAGAATGACTGATTTGAAAACTCTCCCTCTTGACATTGAAAAGGAGAAATGGAATGGATGATAGAATATTGGGCAATTACAATGAGAACCGTATATGTCCTGAGTATCTCTCTTAAACTATTCTTACTCAGTTGATATGAAAAACTTGATACAATGCCTTTCCTCACTGTTTATTCTTGTTGATAATAAAACATAGGGCCTGATGCTTTGCAGGCCTGGGCTGTACCATTCAGATCCCTTTTATCTGCACTAGTGCTATATCTCATTGGACAATATTTAAGGATTCTCATTATTCTGATTATTCTTTATTATCTCATGTGCCACCTCTATTTTAATGCATCATGAATTTCATTATAATAGATAAATCAATATAAGAATTATCAAATAATCCAGTTGTGGTGGTGCAATGCTTTAATCTCATCATTTGTGAAGCAGGGATAGACAGGGCTCTGTGATTTTGAGGTCACCATGGTCTACATAGTGAGTTTCAGGATATTCAGAGCCACATAGTGACACCTGACTTAAAAAACAACAACACCAAGAATATTAGTAAATACATGCAGAATTTGAAGTCGATTGTCTTAGTGACATAATTTTCTTCTCATGCTCTTATTTGTTAATCACAGGTTAGTATTTCAAGTTGCATTGTGTACAGAGTAATAATGTTTGTAGTTCTTTGATAGTTGCCACAATATTCCTTTACCTCTGCCATAATAACAATGCATATTTCTGGTGGAATCATAAACAACAGGTGTATCTTGTTCTTGTGGTGTTGAACTAGGAGATAACTTTCTCTCATTTCAAACCACACTTAAAACACTGTATTTTCTTAAAATCTTGAAAGACTTATTTGAATTTGTCATTTTTCTATAGAGTGAAAATTCATATTAAAGTGAAAACTTATTTTTATAAGATGTATTTATTTATCTATTTTTATTTTGTGTGTGTGAATGTTTTGCCTGATATATTTGTGTGCACTATGAGAATTTAGTGACCTCAATGTCATAAGAAGCTGTAGGTAATCACTGGAACTGGAGTTGCAGGTAATTGTGAGCCACCATATGGGTGCTGGGAACCAAACCCATGTCATCTGCAAAAGCAGCAAGTGTTCTTTACTATTTAGCCATTGCTCTAGTCCTTGCAAATGAAAAGATACAGTAAAAAGCATACAATTACATACCAACAATGTGAAAAATGTCAGGTGGGGAATACAAATTGCATCTAAGAATTAAATGTGTTTGAGAACATCTCTCATGCCTTTGTGACCACAAAATGAGGTGACTGTATTTGTGTCAAACTAACCATGTTCATGACATTCCTGTATCCCCTCTGTTTCTAAACAGCTGTTGGATTTAAAGAGTTATTTATCTTCAGTGTTTCTAAGGTCTTATCACGATGGTGTCTACATTATACTTTTAGAAAGATCAAGAAAAGTATCAAACTAACAGGATAACAGTGACTCACAAATTGTCATTACTATCTGCCATATATGCAATTAACTCATAAAATTTTTATTTGCTGTTATACACTCAATTCTTAACACCTAAAATTAAGTGAGTATTTAGTAGAGTGAACATTGTAGTTCACTGGATGTAACCAGTACCTTTTTTACTTTCATGTCCAGTGTTCTATGGCTGTGACTACAAATATGCCTTACCAGAATTGGGCAGAGTGACCTCACAGATTTGAGCACGGGTGTGGTCTCATACTGTGGTGGTCATTGGTCACTATCTCTTTTCTTTAAAATTTCTTTTTTTTACAAAAGATTTATTTATTTATTTATTTATTTATTTATTTATTATGTACACAGAAGAGGGTACCAGATCTCATTACAGATTGTTGTAAGCTACCATATGGGTGCTGGGAATTGAACTCAGGACCTCTGGAAGAACAGTCAGTGCTCTTAACCTCTGAGCCTTATCTCCAGCCCCTCTTTAAAATTTCTTACATTTCTTCTTCCTTCCTTACACTGCTTGCAGGTGGACAACAAAATACTCAATTCTCAAAGATGTGGTACAGATACTTCTTAGTCTTTTTCAGTCACATATTCTCCAAGGCCACATCAGGTCTTTGGGTGAAGCATCTTGTCAATACTTGTAATGTTTTCTGTCCTCACAGATGCATCATGGTAAGACCATTGGCATCAACTTCCTAGAAATGTGCCTGGCACCTCAGAAAGGAAACAATAAACAGTAAGTTGAGCCTTGAAAAGCAACCAGGGATATTGGGTTTCATGTGTCCACTGTTGAACGTTGTGTATCATAAATGATGTCATATTTCCTATTTATATGATTATCACATGGAGCAGCAAAAGCATAAACAAAGAACATTTTTGTGATTATGTCTTGACAAGCATTTCAGTGAATTCACATATTAGTCAGTGTCAGTGTTTACAAATATGGGATGGCATTTGTTGGGATATTGGTTTCAACTGTGATTACTGAGTTTCATGTCCAGATATCAGCTGCCATTCAACCAAAAGACTTAAACCACACTCACTTCCTTTTGTATTTTAAGAACTTAACATACATAAACATACATTGCATGGGAGTTTCCCAATTGAAATATCACTTGGAACCCATTAGATACAGAAACATCAATAGTGTAAGATTTTTAAGAATCTTCATGTGTTGATAATTCTATGATGTTTATATTGATTAATTGATCATGAGCTGATACTGAGCACATGGGGATGATATGCAGGTTGATACTTCTAAGACTATTATTGGATTATAAACTCCAAATTGATTCAGTGTGAAAAAGAAATTTACTTTGGTTGTTGTGGTGGTTTGAATAGGTATGTATTTTCCCCAAAAGCACATGTGTTTGAAGTTTTGGACTCTAGGGAGTAACAGTATTAGGAGGTACAACATTTTTGGAGCAGGTATGGTCTTGGTGGAGGAAGAGTGTCATTGTGGGCACAGGCTTTGATTTCTCTATGCTCAAGCTATACCTAGCATGGGACTCAGTTCACCTCCTGTTGCCTGTGGATCAAGATGTAGAACTCTAAACTACCTCTCCAGCTCCACATCTGCCTACATCTAACATATTTCTTGCCACAAAGATTATGGACTAAACCTTTAAAACTGTAAGCCAGGTTCAATTAAATTTTTTATTTACAATTGTCATAGTCATGGTGTGTCTTCACAGCAATGGCATCTGTAACTAAGACAGAATTTGACATCAGGGAGTGGGGTATTGCTCTGATAGGCCTCACCTTGGTTTTATTTGGAGGAATATGGAATTTGGGACTATGGATTAGAAAATAAATTGAATGCTTTAAGCCAGGCTTAATGGGTCATTCTCACAGGATCATGGAAGACAGTGGTGCTGAGGATGATTTGAACAGTGGAGGCCTGCCTCAAGAGTTTTCAGAGGGTAATAATGTAAGTATGTGACTTAGAGAATGGTATTGTGATATTTTGGTGAAGAATGTGACTGCTGTTTGCCCTTGTTTGAAAAGTTTTTCTGACCCTAAATTTAAGAGTTTTGTTTAATTCCATTGGCAGAGTATATCTCAAAATAGTATGGTGTTGTTCACTCTTGTGCAGGTTTCTTTAATTAAAAGGAACAAGTTAAGGAAGGAAAAATACAAAATATACAATTTGAGGAGGAAAGGAGCACCAGCAAGTAGAATGGAGTAAGTTCAATATTCAAGGAGATAAACAGATTAAGAAATGTAATAAGGGGAGTGATTACTTTAGGGCAAGATCGGACTCATGTAAGTTTTCAACTTGTAAAAAGTAATTAAAAAATTTTAGAGCCAGGTTCGTAAGTTCACACTGCTTATTTCATCATTGAAAAGCAGAGGCTGGTAGATTTCTGAGTTTGAGGTCAGACTGGTCTGGATAGAAAGTTCTAGATCAGTCAAGTTTAGCAATGAAGGAAACCATAAAAAACATTAAGCTGGTAAAGATGTAATTGAAAGATCTCTGAGTTCAAGGCCAGCCTGGTGTACAGAGCCAGTTTCATTAGATCCATGATTAGGGGTGAAGGAAAACTTTGAAAATAAAAAGTTGGTGAAAATGCTGTTGAACAAGGGGATATGTTCCAGCCACAGCAAGCAACAGAACTTGGCAGCTATGACCACGTGATCCTGGCTTTATAGTCAAGGATAGAAGAAAGTGGTTATGAATTCTCCCTCCTCCTGTGGCTAAGGAAATCAAATGAGGCCAGGTATGTCACAGGGGTGTCCCTACATGGAGCCCCAGTGAGACCATCTTGTGAATCTGTGAAAGTGAATCCTGGATTGTCTTGCAGACCCCAAAATTTTAGAGATGCAATTGCTGTGGCATGGCTGATGATGATAACTGAATACAGGGAGTGGAACCAGCCTAAAAGAGAGAAGTGTGTTACAATCAACAAAGTTGAAATGAACTGGAGATCTAAGGAGCTGTTGACATGGAAAAGCAGATTTTAAAGTTTGCCCTGGTGGCATTTTAATGTTGCTCTGTTCCAATATTTCTTCACTATCCTCCCTTTCCTCCACTTTGGAACAGTAATGTATATAAATCCTGTGACATTATGTGTTGGAAGTATGTGATCTTTTTTTTTATTTTGACTTTATAGAGGATTGATTACATTTAAGAGAGTGAATCGCAGAGGAGATTTCAAACTTTGGACTTCAAAACCTTTTTGAGACTGAAAAATTATAGAGATTCTTGAAATTGTACTGAATGCACTTTTGCATTATGTTATGGTTACAATACAGTGGGGGCCACGCAGTGGAATGTGGTGGTTTTGAATAGGGATGGTCCCCATAGACTCATGTGTTTGAATGTCTGGCCTATAAGGAGTAGCATTATTAGGTGTGGCCTTGTTAGAGTAGGGGTGGCATAGTTGGAGGTATGTGTCACTGTAGAGGTGAGGTTTGAAATCTGTCTCAAATACACAGGTTATGCCCAGTATGGGAGGCAGTTCACTTCCTATTTCCTGCATATCGAGATGTTGAACTTTCAGCTACCTCTCTAGCACCAAATTTTGCCAGCATGTTGCTGTGTTTCTAGCCATCAAGTTAATGGACTAAATCTCTGAAATGGTAAGTCAGTCCCAATTAAATATTATCCTTTATAAGAGGTGCTGCAGTTATGGTGTCTCTTCATAACAACAGAAATCATAACTAAGACCAAAGGTATTCTTAGGACTGGAGTTCTTGGCATGTATGTTTGTATTTATTCTACTTAAGCAGATGTAAGAATTTTCCACAGTCTTGGTAGTTACATTCAGGAGCATTGCCTGGCTACAAGGTTCTTGGTTTAGCTACAAAAAAAGTTCAAGTTTGGTGTTTTCATCCTTTTATCTTTTTTTCTTTTGTTCATGTTTTTCTGTCTCCCATATGGGCCATATTCTCATTTCCTGGTCTGGTCATACCTTCATCCTGCATAAACATATATTTCTAACACCTATACATAACGAAACCATGTAGAGAGAGAATGTAGGCTAGTGACCTTTCTGGGCCTGTCTTAAGTCACTGTATAGAATACTTTCTATATTCTGCTGTAGCCAAACCAATGGTGTTCTACAGTGCCAGTGCAGGGAAAAGTGGAGACTGCTAGTATCTGGTCAGATCCCAATACCCATAGCCAATTATGTTTCCCTGAATGTTCAACTGACAGTCATTGCATGGCTGATGATTGTACTGAGCACTGGTGCTATACTGGGACTGCATGGTTCAGCCTGGCACTGGTTCAAAGCTTCCTCTGCCTATTTCTTCTAGGGGATATGACCATAACTAAAAGCATTTCAGACAACTTCTGCTAAAGGAATAGAGTGTGGTGTGCTGAGAATTTACTCCTACAATATTGACCTGATGGACTGACAACCAACTGTCATCTTTCCTGTTTTTTCCACTCTAACACTAAGGATTGATCCATGATTATTCCAGAAACAGTTTCAATAGAGACCCTAAGCATTTCCTCAGTAGCTTTCATTAATCATATATTGTCACTGCTTGTCATGTATGATAGCATTTTTGTCTTATTTTATGCTGTTGTGTATTATGTGAGATTTCATCATACTGAATATCTTTTCTCTCTAACAATCCTGAAATGAGTGTGCACACGTGTGTGTGTGTCTATGTTGTATGATTTTCATGAAGCCATGTTTTAACTTGATGTGAGTTGTCATATGAACATCATTCTAATGCATTTTGTGCTTTTAATAATTTATCCTTATCTAAATCTGTTGCAGGGTAAAGACCAAAAAGCACTCAGCATGACAAAAGTTCAAACTGAGAGTC
Organism: Peromyscus attwateri; assembly: GCA_902168425.1. NCBI lineage: Eukaryota > Metazoa > Chordata > Mammalia > Rodentia > Cricetidae > Peromyscus > Peromyscus attwateri. The sequence continues at coordinate 17,238 of CABHPP010143739.1, forward strand.
TATATTAAATAGATTTGTTTACTACATGGAGAGAAACTTTTCTCATACTGTAGCCTCAACTTCATTTTACAGGGAGCTTGTAAGGGCAAACATACCAGATCAAGCATAACCTGATTGGCAGTTGGCAGTGGTGAGTACATTCTGAGGTATTGCGCATTCTCATAGTAATGTACATGGATAGTCTCTACTCTTGTCAAACATAAGAGGATGAGGTCTTTTGAAGTGGTCAGGGCTGGCCTTCAACACCTACTTGAGCATAAAAGACCCTTTGTTTCAGTCCCTCAGTACTCCATGGTGTAAAGACTTCTTCATCCACTGTAGCCTGTAAATATTGTCAGTATTTATTTGACCAGAAGAATAGTGCTGTCATACACTAAAGGAAATTGTTTCAAATCACAGAATGGACTTCTGGAACCTAGCAATCATAATTTTATTTTCTTATTACAAACTACAACTGGAATTCTTGGAAATTTCTCTCTAATTTTCTACTATGTAGACCTTTACTGCAGAGAATGGACATTAAAGCCCACAGACTTGATTCTTATGAATATAATGGCAGCCAATGCCTTAGTCATTCTCTCTGCAGGAGTGCCTCAAACAATGGCGTTATTGAGATTTAAGTATTTCCTGAATGATTTTGGATGCAAGCTCCTAGTATATATTCAAGGACTTGGTAGGAGTGTGTCCATTGGCACCACCTGCCTCTTGAGTGTCTTCCAGGCCTTGACCATTAGTCCCAGGAATTCCTGTTGGAAGGATCAAAAAGTCAAAGTAAAGAAGAACATCAGCTGCCACATTTCCCTCCTCTGGATCATGTACATGTTTATAAATTTCATTCATTTTGCATACACACTTGTCAATAGGAATAGCAAAAATGTGACAGGAAAACGAGATTATGAATATTGCTCCATTGTAGAGTACGGTGAAATTGGTAGTTTACTCTATGCAGCATTGGTAGTGTGCCCTGAAATCTTCTTTTCTGTGCTCATTGCCTGGTCCAGTGGATCCATGACTATCATCCTTTACAGACACAAGCAGAGGGTTCAACACATCCGCAGCACTCATGTTTCCATCAGAAACTCCCCTGAATCTAGAATAACCGAGAACATTCTCATCCTAGTGATTACCTTTCTTTCTTTTTACACTCTCTCCTCCGTCTTAAGAGGTTACATTACTCTTTTGTATAATAACAGTTGGTGGTTGCTGAACATCAATCGCTTCACTTCATTGTGTTTTCCGTCATTTGGCCCCTTTGTTTTCATTAATAATTACTCTATTTTATCCAGGTTTGCTTTCATCTGGATAAGGAATAAACACCATTTATGCACATTTTAAGTATGCAGACGGTATGTTTTGCTTGGTATTCAGATGTTTACTCACGTGACGCCCTCAAATGGTCAATGCAGAAAGATATTTAGGTAGTACCTTGTATTTTTAAGATTTGCTGAAATGAATATGGGATTTTTGCCTGGTGGTTGAATCAGCAGCCTACATGATTCAATCCTATTGTGTGAGGCCCATTGTACTCTTCAACTAGAAGCTGTGAGAGTCTGCCCTTTGACCACCTGATGTTCACAGAAGCCTGAATTGTCGTGCTAGAAACCCCATCCAGTAACAGAGGGAACTAGATGCAGATATCCACGGTTAGGCCCTGGGTGGAGCTCTGGGAGTCCAATAGGCAAGAAGGAGGAGGGTTTATGTGATCAAGAGTTGTTGGGACCAGGGATGGATGGAATACAGGGACAAATGGCCAAACGAATAGAAACACATGAACTGTGAACCAATGGCTGAGGGGCCCCCAACTGGATCAGGCCCTTTGAATGGATGAGACAGTTGATTGGCTTGATCTGTTTAAGAGGCATACAGGCATTTGAACCGGGCCCTGTGCTCAGTACATGAATTGACTGTTTGAAACCTGGGTCTTAGTAGAGACCCTAGGCTCAGCCTGGGAGGAGGGAACTAGACCTGCCTGGGCTGACTCCACCAGGTCGATCTCAATCCCCGGGGGAGTCTATGCCCTTGAGGAGATGGAAATGGGGGGTGGGCCGGGGGGAGGGGGGCGGGGCGGGAGGAGGGAGAAAGGGGGAATTTATGGCTGATATGTAAAGTTGAATTATATTGTAAAATAAAATAAAATAAATTCAAAAAAAAAAAGCTTGCAATAATACTGCCCTTTTGTGGCATTCATTCTCTGGGAATCTTGTCTGCTTGGTGATTTCACAGATGGCTCTGGGTAATACATTCTACTTACATGGATACTGAAATAGTGCCTGGCCATGAAACTGTACATGAGGAAACCCTGTCCCATCACACCTCTAGCCTGCACCAATACAGAAAAAAAATAAGTTTATGATCTTTCACCCTGTACAAAAATCAATTTAAAGTGACTGAGGGTTGTCTGGTAATTGAGTCTTGTTTGCTAGTATTTTACTGAGAGTTTTAGCATCATCACGGAAATTGACTTGTAATTTCCTTTGCTGTTGTTCTGTCTTTTTCTGGTTCGGCATCAGTGTAATGCTGGCTTCACCAAAAGAGTTTGAAAGTATTGAATACAGCCATGATAGAAATCAGTTTTTTTGGATTCAGAAAGAAAAAAAAAATGACTTTATTTGACCTAGGTATTCTGCTCCAGGACATACTCCCTGAGAACTCCATATCATACCCTAGGGACATTTTCACATCATTTTTGTTGTTGGTTTTTTTTTTGGGGGGTACAAGGTTTTTCTGTGTAGCTTTGGCACCTTTGCTGCAACTCAATCTATAGCACAGGCTGGCCTCAGACTCGCAGCAATCTGCCTGACTTTGCCTCCTGAGTGCTGGGATTATAGGCATGCACCACCACTGCCGAGCTTCACATCTATTTTAATTGCTGCTCTATTTACTGTAACAAGGAAAGAAGGGCCACTTACTTATCCATAAAGAGATAAATTCATAATTAAATTTGTGTCATATGCAAAATGGAATATTATTGAATACAGTGAAAGGTGAATTCACAAAATGTGTAGGAAAATTGATGGACTTATTAGGGATAATATTAAGCCAGGTCACACAAGCTCAGAATGAAAATAAAAAATCACATATTTTCCATCATACACAGATCCTATCCAATAATGTCTACAGGTATATATGCAAATGGATGTAAGTATATCTTCGGGATAACATTTAGAAACGAGACTTAGAAAGGTAATATTAAGTGATGACTAGGTAATAGAATTCATGAGTTATGAAAGAGGATATAAAGAAAATCATTTTTCTATATGCTACTCTGACATTTTTTCTGGTACATAAGGTTATAAAAATGTAATTACCGCCGGGCGGTGGTGGCGCACGCCTTTAATCCCAGCACTCGGGAGGCAGAGGCAGGCGGATCTCTGTGAGTTCGAGGCCAGCCTGGGCTACCAAGAGAGTTCCAGGAAAGGTGCAAAGCTACACAGAGAAACCCTGTCTCGAAAAACCAAAAAAAAAAAAATGTAATTACCAGTGACAATGTATAATCCTAACCAAAGCTGTATAGTCTTCGCATGGCTATTCTAACTGTATTGAAGTTCAGTGATAGGTACAGAATGGGTCCTGGGCAAGTATTCTTATGACTAGCTCATTATTGCCCTTTAATGCTTCCATTTGTGAGATTAACATGGAACAGCATCACAATCTTTCCAAAGATTCAGGGATGGTTCCACATATACCCATCAGTAAATGTTAACACATCACACAGATGTAATCAAAGACAGAAACCACATGGTTACCATATTAGATACCAGAAAAATCTTTGTTTTTCTTTTTTTGAACATATTATTGAAAATAGGTTCTTCCCTCATACAATAGATCCTGATTACAATTTTATTTCTGCCTATACTTCCCAGCTCCTCCCCTCCTCCCCTTCCATGCAGATCCACTCCCTTTCTGTCAGTAGGAAAGAAAAGGTTTCTAAGTCACAAGAACAAAACATAATGAAAGAAAATATACTAAAATAAGATAAAACCATCACATGGAAGTTGGACAAGGGTAACCAACAAAAAGAACATGGCCCAAGAGAAGGCACGAGAATCTGAGACCCACTCATTCACAAATCATGAATGCCATAAAATATTTAATTGAAAGTTATAACATAGTGTTTCAGTCTCTTTGAATTCATATGATATTTGGTTATTTGATTTAGAGGGCCTTGTTCTCCTCATATCATGCATTTCTTCTGGCTTTTATGCCCTTCCTGTTTCCTTTTCCATGGGATTCCCTGAGCTGAGAAACCCAGGATTAAGTGAGACAATCCATTTGCCAGCCCAGATGTCACAAGTATTTTAAAAAAACATCCTTCATTGTAAAGGCCATTCAGTGTCCAAGGATGAATAGACCATATCCCAACATAAGAAATTCTACATACTATGAACCTAGAGTCAACTGTTAAGATCCAAGAATCCTATATATAATAGGCACATCCTTGCTGATGTCCTATGTTTAATCTTCAAAAGTGTCTGCTAGTTTCGGTGTAGTTCTATAATTAAGGAATGACCTGCAAAACACAAGACTTTGAAAAGAATTTTATATTTGAGCCATATTTATAAAAGGAACATGTTAGGGGAAAGACATGAGGAGGGAAGTAAAATGAGCATATTAAAATGAAGGGGACTGGGAAAGAGAGAACACAGGTTGACATGAGTTGAAGAAAAGGTCCCCAAAGGAAATGACAAAGATTCTGATGATTTAATAAAGAACTGGCCAATAGCAAGGCAGGAGAAAGGATAGGCAGGGCTGGCAGGCAGAGGGTCTATATAGAAGGAGAAAACTGGGCAGAGGGCTTGAAGCTAGAGAAGAAGAAAGACTCCAGGGGCCAGCCACCCAGCTACACAGTGAGTCATGGAGTAAGATTTACAGAAGGTAGAGAACAGGAAAAGCCCAGAGGCAAAAGGTAGTCAGAATAAGTTAAGGAAGACTGGCAAGGAACTAAGCCAAGCCAATGCTGGGCATTGATAATTAAGAATAAGCCTCAGTGTGTGATTTATTTGGGAGCTGGGTGGTGGGTCCCCCAAAAGAGCCAAAACAACAACCACAGGTGTCTTCTGGACGTTGAGATGTTGGATTTAGAGCTATGTGATGTAATGACTGAACCTGTCCTTTTAAAGGACATACATGATGAGACTCATTATTTTGTATAATTACTATGCTATAATAAAGAAGATCTAACATCAGAGGGGTCCATGCTATGCTGAAATCTCCCCATCTGGGAAACAATGACTGACAGTCCAGATGGGCAGATACTAGAAACATGTCAATGATCTGTCTACCTTACCCAAACCCATTAACAGATTCAATACAACAGCAATGAAAACTCCCATCTCCCAGAAATACCACTCTTGATCATATACCCAAAGGATGCAATTCATACCACAAGGACACATGTTCAACTATGTTCATAACAGCATTATTTGTAAGAGCCAGAACATGGAAATAACCTGGATACCCCGCAACTGAAGAATGGATAAAGAAAATGTGGTAGATTTACACAATGGAGTATTACTCAGCTGTAAAAATAAAATGACATCATGCAATTTGCAGGCAAATGGATGGAACTAGAAAAAAAATCATCCTGAGTGAGATAATCCAGACCCAGAAGACAAACATAGTATGTATTCACTCGTAAGTGGATATTAGATGTAAAGCAAAGGATAACCAGAATACATCCTACATCTCAAGGAATCTAGGTAACAAGGAGGAGGACCCTAAGAGAAATTCATGGATCACTCTGGGAAGGGGAAAGATATGGATCTTCTGGGTAAACTGGGAGTGGCAGTGGTAAAGGGGAGGGGAAGGGGGATGAGAACATGAGGAAATGGGATGGTTGAGTTGGTGGAGGGAAGGAGTGGGAGAGCAATAAAAGAGATACCTCAATAAAGGGAGCCATTACTGAGCTACAGAGAAGCCTGATGCTAGGGGAATTCCCAAAAATCAACAGGGATGACCCCAGCTAAGACCACTATCAATGCTGTAGAGGGTACTTGAACTGCCCTTCCCCTGTAATCAGATTGGTGACCTTAATTGCCATCATAGAACTTGTATCTAGTAACTGATGGAAGCAGATGCAGAGACCCACATCTCAGCTCCAGGCTGAGCTATGAGAGTTTAATTGAAGAGAAGGAAAAGAGATTCTATGAGGAAGGGGGGTCAAAATCACAATGGTAAAACCCACAGAGACAGATGACCACAAATGGACACTAGGCTAAAGGGGAAGATCCTGCATGGGACCAAACTAGGACCTCTGCATGTGGACAACAGTTTGTAGCCTGGTCTATTTGTGGGACCTTTGGCAGTGGGACCAAGATCTATCCCTTGTGCATGAGCTGGTTTTTTGAAACCTATTCCATATTGTAGAATGCCATGCTCAGCCCTGATGAGGGCAAAGGGTGGAGAGTGGGCTTTGTCCTGCTTCAATTGAATGTGCCCTGGAGGCCTTACCCTTTCTGAGGAGAGGCTAGGAATGGACTGAGGGATGTGGTGGGGGGAACAGGAGGAGGGGAGGGAGGGAAAAGTGTGGTTGGTATGTAACATGAATAAAAAAATAAATTAAAAAAGTAAGAAAACTCCCATATGTAACATGCATCTTAAAAGGTCTTATTAATAAAAACAAATCTGGAGCCAGATATTGGGGTGAATGCTGAAAGATCAGAGGAACAGAACCAGCCACAGCTAACCTCACCTCGCCAATTCCTTTCCTTAATCTGAAAGCCTCTGTGTCCTCATTCGAATGGATCTCAGCTGAACTACTGCTCAAAAGCCTAAAAGCTTAACCAGGCTCTAGTTCCTGGTCCTCATGCCTTATATACCTTTCTGCTTCTTGCCATCACTTCCTAACTTTAAAGGCATGTGTCACCATGCCTGGCTGTTTCCAGTGTGGCTTTGAACTCAGAGATCCAGATGGATCTCTGCCTCTGGAATGCCAGGATTAACGATGTGTGTGCCACCGTTTTCTGACCTCTGTATCTAGTGGCTGTTCTGTTCTCTGACCCCAAATAAATTTATTAGGGTGCACAATATATTGGGGGATACAATATCACCACACCCATCTCATTTTTCATACAATAGAAAACAAACAACCCTAAAATTCATGTAGAACCACAGCAGATCTAGATAGAAAATGTAATCCTGATCAGAAAGAATGATGCTGGAGAAATTGTCATTCCATATCTGAAGACATACTACAGAGGCAAAAAATAAAACAAAAACAAAAACAAAAACAGTGTGTTTTCGCATGAATACAGACATGTAGAACAATGGGACAAAATTGAAGACTCAGAAAGGAGAAGGTACCACGTGAGTCCTCTCTCTTTTTTTATTTATTTTGTTTTTATCCTGGCATAATTGGTCTGGGAATTGATCCTGGTTCCTCTGGAACATCAGTCAATACTCTTAACTGCTGAGCCACCTCTTTTCTCTCTGCCTTGTGACTTCATTTCTCCACTGAGCTCTATCACTTCCTGTCTGTCTGTATAGACCTCCAGACCTCTATAGTTAACGAGCAGGTAGCTCCTCCATCTGATTTTCAGGAAAGCTTTATTTGTTAGAACATAAATAAAATATCACCACATTTCAGTCATTTAATATTAAACAGTATGCCAAAAGCATATGGTGGAGAAAAGGAAACATCTTCAACAAACTGTGCTGGGAAAATTGAATTTCCCAGCAAAGAATGAAATGCGACCTGTACCTATCACTTCAAAAACAAGACAAAACAAAACAAAACAAAACAAAACAAAACAAAAAACCAACTAACTCCAAATGGATCAAAGACTTAAATGTGAAACCTGAATCACTGAAACTGCTAGAAGAAAATATAGGCAAGATCCTACATGTCATAGGTGTAGGAAAGGACTGAATAGAACTCAATTTGCTCAAGAATTAAAGAAAACAATATTTTTCTTTTTATTGACTAAAATTGTTTTTTGATAGTTTTATATGAACACATATGTACAAACACACACACACACACACACACACATATATACCCATACATATATGCATGATGTATAAGTATAGGTACATATCTATTCTGTTTATTGTTTGCATTGTTGCTGGCCTGATAATTTCATAAACCAAAAAATTCTTCACCAACCAATGATTCTTCAGTGTAATGACATTTAGAGATAAGCTTCTCACCAAGAATTCTTCAGGGTTTTAATGCCATTCTGGGACTGCTGAGGTATCCATCCTCAGAGAATGACTAGTTACTGGTTTCTCATTCTATCCAGTTCGACAAAAAAAAAGTTGGGTTGGCACAGTCCATATTGTGTAAAACATTCTAATAAATCACAACTGTAACATATATATATATGTGTGTGTGTGTGTGTGTGTATGTGTGTATATATATGTGTGTGTAATGTATATTTAATATATGTTACAGTTGTGATATATAGTATATATAATAAAATACATAATATATAATATATTACAGTGAGACATAAGCCCATCAATTTGATGATCAAGAGTAACCCTCAAAGCTCTGTGAGATTTTAATCACAGTGATAATGCTAGATGCATATCCACTTAAACATGTGCACAAGTATGGAGAGTCATATTGACAGAGGCTTGCCCTGAGGGCCTAATGTGTATAGAGGGGACACGGCTTCTTCTTTACAAGCAAGAATATGCTTAGCAGAGTTGGTAGTGGACTTGGGCTGGGACTTGGAGGAGCTCCAGCTTCTGACCCTGAGAACACAACACTTAGCACCCTAAGGGGCAATGATAATCATTCCCTAGGATACTGTATGCTTGATATATGTTGTCCTTGAGATATCCTGTGTTCCCCTTGTGCAGTATTGTTTGATTCAGCTTCCCATTGACTCTGCCTCATTGTATGACATCCCCTCCCTTTTTTCTTATGATCATTGTCTGATTTCTCCTTTCAGGAAAACTAAGTAAGATGCTGTATTTCTTAACAAACTTGTTTGGCATGAGGCATAACTTTTGTAAAACCACCTGATTCCAAAATTTATCTCCTTTGTCCTCCTGTCTCCTTATCTTCTGACCCCCTGGTCCTCTTTCTCTGAAGACCCTGACACTGAAGAATGACTTTGCTCATCCAGTTCATGTAGGAACACACATGAGGATTCATACATAAACAGAAGCAAATGTGCACAAGAAATAATATATAATGTTGGAGCCCACTAGGTTTCCTAGTGGTTGTACAGAGCAGGACTGCATAAGAGGTTGATAGGACCATGGGCCTGAGTACCAGCTGACTGTAACTAGCAAGTGGGAGGTCTTTTGCTCCACCACTTGGCATTGTTATAAATAGTCCTTTGAAACAAAGTTCTGGGCTGGTGGATAAGTTTCCAGGTGCACCTGAGTCTATCCTATGTTTTCTCTCTGTTTCTTTACTCTCTATTTCTAACTAAGCTTCTTATTCCTCATTTCTCAAGAGTTCTGGGGTAAATAAGTGTGGGGGCTGGTCCACCACAGATGGTACCATGAACAGGGACCAGGGACTTGGTGAAAAGATTGTAGGGGGCATTGCAAGTGTAGGCATGCCAATAAGGAATTGGAAAATGAAGGCAATGGAATTTTATTCTTGGGTGCATAGGGAGGTGGTGAAGGAAATACCACAAGACTGCAGCATTAGAATTATCTCTATAGATCTCTCTCTTTCTCTCCCTCTCTCTCTTTTCTATCTATAAAAAATAAGGAAGGTAGAGTATAGCAATACAGTACAGGAAAAACTTAGAAGCGTAAGGTAGTGTAGAAAAAAATTACTTATAAAATGTAGTTTTAAATAGGTCATAGATTTAGTATAAAGTGAGTTAGAGAAATGTAGGTTTAGAATACACAAGCTTAAGGATATATAGGTTTAAGGATATGGTGAAAAAAGTAATTTAGAGTAGGTTTTTCCAACCTGAACATGGAGAGCAATGTCCATGGCAGACTGCAGACTTAGCAGTTCCAGAAACCAACAATAATGGCAAGAAGCAGCTCCAGAAACTGCTAACTTCAAAAGGTAGCAGCAGAAAGTAGTGTCCACTGCTGAGCAGATGCCAAGAGCCAGCAACAGCAGAGCCAGCACTAGCGGTGAGGGTCTACAGGCTTTCTGCCATGAAGCTAAGTCACGAGGGGCTAATGACAAGCAGTAGTTTGGAAAGCCCTGCAGAGATGTCATGCTGCAGGAAGGGTGAACAGCAAAAATTCTGAAACCTTTGAGATGATACACTGGGAGAAAGGCAAATGGCAGAGAAAGCCCAGTGGTTTGCGTCACCTCAGAAAAGATAAACAGTGATCAGAGAAGCAGTGAACAGCAGAGACTGCAGAGTTCAGACTGCTTCCAGAGGCTGCTGCAATGCATTGGAAAGCAATAAGCTGGATAGGTACCACATACCAAAGTTAAATCAGGCCAGATAAACTATTTAAATAGACCAATAACTCCTAAGGAAATAGAAACAGTCATTAAAGGTCTCCCAACCAAAAAAAGCCCAGGACCAGATGGTTTCAATGCAGAATTCTACCAGATCTTCAAAGAAGAGTGAATACCAATACTCTTTAAATTGTTCCACAAAATAAAAACAAAAGGAACGTTACCAAACTCCTTTTATGAGGCTACAGTTACTCTGCTTCCCAAGCCAAATAAAGATGCAACAAAGAAAGAGAATTACAGATCATTCTCCCTCATGCAAAAATACTCAATAAAATATTGGCAAATAGACTCTAAGAACACATCAAAAACACTATCCACCATGAATAAGTAGGCTTCATCCCAGGAATGCAAGGTTGGTTCAACATATGAAAGTCTATTAATGTAATACACCATATAAACAAACTGAAAGAAAAAACACACATGATCATTTCATTTGATGCTGAAAAGGCCTTTGACAAAATCCAACACCCTTTCCTGATAAAGGTCAGGAATACAGGGAACATACCTAAACATAATAAAGGCAATTTACAGCAAGTCAACAGCCAACATCAAATTAAATGGAGAGAAACTCAAAGCAATCCTGCTAAAATCAGGAACAAGACAAGGCTGCCCACTCTCTCCATATTTATTCAATGTAGTACTTGAAGTTCTAGCTAGATCAATAAGACAACAAAAGGAGATCAAGGGGATACAAATTGGAAAGGAAAAAGTCAAACTTTCACTATTTGCCGATGATATGATAATATACATAAGTGACCCCAAAAATTAAACCAAGGAACTCCTACAGTTGATAAACACCTTCAGTAATGTTGCAGGATACAAGATTAACTCAAAAAATCAGTAGCCCTCCTATATACAAATGACAATCGGGCTGAGAAAGAAAGCAGAGAAACATAACCCTTTAAAATAGCCACAAATAATATAAAATACCTTGGTGTAACTCTAACTAAGCAAGTGAAGGACCTGTATGACAAGAACTTTAAGTCTCTGAAGAAAGAAATCGAAGAAGATATCAGAAAATGGACAGATCTCCCATGCTCTTGGATAGGTAGGATTAACATAGTAAAAATGGCAATCTTACCACAAGCAATCTACAGATTCAATGCAATCCCAATCAAAATCCCGACACAATTCTTCACAGGCCTGGAAAGAATAATACTCAACTTCATATGGAAAAACAGAAAACCCAGAACAGCCAAAACAATCCTGTACAATACTGCTACCTCGGGACACATCACTAATCCTAACTTCAAGCTCTACTATGAAGGGACAGTAATAGAAACATCTTGGTACTGGCATAAAAACCAACATGTGGACCAGTGGAATTGAATTGAATACCCTCATATTAATCCACACATGTATGAACACCTAATTTTTGACAAGGAAGTCAAAACTGTACAATGGAAAAAAGAAACCATCTTCAGCAAATGGTGCTGGCATAACTGGATGTCAACATGTAGAAGATTGCAAATAGATCCATATCCATCACGATGCACAAAACATAAGTCCAAGTGGAGCAAAGACCTCCATATAAATCCAGTTACTCTGAAACTGATAGAAGTGAAAGAAGGAAGTAGTCTTGAATGCATTGACACCAGAGATCACTTCCTAAATATAACACCAGTAAGTAGCACAGACACTGAGAGCAACAATTAATAAATGGGACCTCTTAAAACTGAGAAAATTTTGTAGGGCAAAGGACATGGTTAATAAGACAAAACGACAGCCTACAGAATAGGAATTGATCTTCACCAACCCCACATCTAACAGAGGGCTGATATCCAGAATATACAAAGAACTCAAGAAACTAGACATCAAAATAACTAACAGTCCAATTAAAAAATGGGCTATAGAACTAAACAGAGAATTCTCAACAGAGGAAACTCAAATGCCTGAAAGACATTTAAGGAATTGCTCAACATCTTAGTCATCAGGGAAATGCAAATCAAAACAACACTGAGATACAATGTTACACCTGTCAGAATGGCTAAGATCAAAAACACTGAAGACAGCTTATGTTGGAGAGGATGTGGAGCACTCCTACACTGTTGGTGAGAATGCAAACTTGTACAGCCACTTTGTAAATCAGTATGGCAGTTCCTCAGAAAATTGGCAATCAATCTCCCCCAAGACCCAGCTATACCACTCTTTGGGATATACCCAAGGAATGCTCAATCATACCACAAGGACACATTCTCAACTATGTTCATAGCAGCATTATTTGTAATAGCCAGAACCTGGAACCAATCTAGATGCCCCTCAACTGAAGAATGGATAAAGAAAATGTGGTACATGTACATAATGGAATACTACTCAACAGAGAAAAACAATGACATCATGAGGTTTGCAGACAAATAGATGGAACTAGAAATATCATCCTGAGTGAGGTAACCCAGACTCAGAAAGACAAACATGGTATGTACTCACTCATAAGTAGATACTAGATGTAAAGTAAAGGATAACCAGGCTGCAACCCACATCTCCAGAGTTGTTACCTAGTAAGCAGGACCCTAGGAAAGACACAGGGATTGCCTAGCAATGGAGAAATGTATGAGATCTACATGAGCAAACTGGAGGTAAGGAAAGTAGTGGAGGGCAAGAGAAGGGGGAATGAAAGCTTAGGGGAGTGGGAGGTTTGAGCTGGATCAGGAACAAAGTAGGAGAACAAGGAAATAGATATCATGACAAATGAAGACACCATGGGAATAGGGAGAAACAGTGCTTGGGAGGTCCCCAGGAATCCACAAAAATGACTCACCGTAGACTACTGGCAATGGTCGAGAGGATACCTGAGCTAATCTATGCTGGTGATCAGATGGCTGAATACCCTAACTGTCATCATAGAACCCTCATCCAGTGACTGATGGAAGCAGATGCAGAGATCCACAGCTGAGTCCTAGGCCAAGCTTCAGGAGTCCAATCGATGAGAGAAGAGGGATTCTATATGCAAGAGATATCGAGACCATGATTGTAAAAAGTACAGAGACAACTAGCCAAACTAGTGGAGACACATGAACTGTGAACCAATAGCTGAGGAGCCCCCATGGAACTGGACTAGGCCCTCTGGATAAGTGATATAGTTGTTTAGCTTGAACTGTTTAGTGGTCCCCTAGGCAGTGGGATCAGGACCTGTCCCTAGTGCATGAGCTGGCTTTTTGGAGCCTAGTGCCTATGGTTATAGACACTTTGTGCAGCCTTGGTGCAGGAAGGAGGGGCTTGGACCTGCCTCAACTGAATGTACCAGGCTCTGCTGATTCCCCATGAGAGACATTGCCTTGGAGGAGGTGGGAATGGGGGGTGGGTTGGGGGGAAGGCTGATGGGTGGGAGGGAGGAGGACAGGGGAATCTCTGGTTGATATGTAAAATGAATAGAAAATTTCTTAATAAAAAAAGGAGAAATAAAGAATGATTATATGTCAGCTTTCTACTAAATGACATAGAATATTAGGAAACCAAAGTAGCATTAAATAAAATACAATAAAATAATAAATGAACAAAAATCATACCCTTGAATTAAGACTAGACCTAGGTGGTATTACTTTCTTCTTACACTGATATTCCCCTCCCTAGGGTGAATATACATTTGTTTATGTCACCATATAAAATGTTCCAACATCAACTCTGACCATACTCTTATAAACCTCCCATGTAGCAGGAATCTTAAAAAGTTCTTATTAATAAAATCAAACCTGAGGCCAGTTATTGAGGTGAAATGCTGGAAGATCAGAGAGACAGAACAAGCCACAGCTACCTCACCTGGCTGGATCCTCAGCTGGTCTTGTTTCCTCAGACTGGAAGCTTTTGTGTCCTCATCTGAATGGGTCTCAGTTGAACTGCTTCTCAAAAGCCTGAATGCTTAACCAAGCCAAATGCTTAATCAGGCCAAATGCTGCTAGTTTCTGGTCCTCACGCCTTATATACCTTTCTGCTTTCTGCCTCACTCCCTGGGATTAAAGGCTCTTTTTCTGGGATTAAAGGCATGAGTCACCATGCTTGGCTGTATCCTTGAACACATGGATTTCTGCCTCTGGAATGCTTGGATTAAAGCTGTGTGCTACCACTGCCTATCCTCTATGTTTAATATTGTGGCTGTTCTGTCTGTGACCCCAGATAAGTTTATTAGAGTGCACAGTATTGGGGAATACAATACCACCACACTCCCAGTTAAAGTCACTGGATAATCAAACTAAACAAGGGTAGAAGAATTTTTCTGATCTGTCTTCAGTGCCTAATCTGGGGTTAATATGTATTTGTGCTTGTCCTCTCAGAAAAATACACACAATTGTCAATAATCATCCTCACAAATTTCAAAATCATCAATAAATTTTAATAAATAAGAACTCTACCAATAAAATTGGCAAATTGACCTTTCAGAATAATACAAATTAGTGCATGTGAATAGACTTCATTAAATCAACTGATTAAATATCAAAGAATGCATGTGATAAATAAATTTTAAAGTAAATGGTATTTGGTGTTCCTCTTCAGAGTACACACTAAACATGGAAAACACAACACGGGTCAATAACCAGACTGTACTATTTAAATATCAGTGCTTATCATAATAAAACCAATATCTTCAGGAAAATAATGTGGAAAAATTCTACATTTTGCCCATACAGATTCTTGAATAAAAACAAAAGACCAACCAAATGCACTTGACTTGTTTGAAGAGGTAGTCATCAATATTCTGAGGAGCTGTCATATTGATTTCCATATTGACTGAACAATTTTGCACTCTCACAAGCAACAGTGGAGTGTTTCCCATGGTTCACATCTTGCCAGCAAGAACTGTCAAATTGTTATTGATCTTACCTATTGTAACAGGTACAAGCTGGAATCTCAGTGTTGTTTTGATTTACATTTCTCTGGGGGCTCAGGATGTTACATTTCTTTAAGTGTTTCTTCCTCTATTTTGAATTCTCTAATTATGTATGTCCAGCATGTTTTTTATTCAATTCTTTGGTTTGTTGATGTTTAGTTTCTTGAGTTCTTTATATATTTTGGATATTAGCCCCCTATCAGTTGTGGAGTTGATGAAAGTCCTTTCCCATTCTGTGGTCTGCTGTTTTGTCTTATTGATATTGTATTTTACCATAGAGATACTTTCCAGCTTCATGAAGTCCCATTTATTAACTGTTGATCTTAATGCCTGTGATATTGGTGGTCTGATTAAAAAACTGTTCCCAGTATTAATTCATTTAAGGCTATTCTCAACTTTCCCTTCCATTAGGTTTAGGATCTGGTTTTATGTTTGGGTTTTTGATCCACTTGGGCTTGAGTTTGGTGCAGGGTGATAAATATAGATCTACTTGGATTCTTCTACATGCACACATCCAGTTAGACCGATACCATTCACTGAAGATGCTTCCCCCAAACCCCAGCATGTATTTCTCATTTATTTGTCAATAACAATTTTTTAACAATTCTTCTCTAATTCTTTACATCCCAACTGCAGTTTCCAGTACCTCCATTCTTCCACATCCTCCTACCCTATCACTCACCCCCCACTGAGTCTACACTCCCTTTAGCACTCAACACTTGGCATATAACCATTATCACTATCATGCCATTCTGACCTTTTAGATAGTTTTTCATTTGTTCTCTTTTGCTGACAGCTAAATCAATGTAGTCCACATAGCCCCACAGCTTAATTATCTCTGCTACTGTGATGTTCTCCAGGAAACAATGAGTTGTGATTCCTAATACAAACTGTATTAGGAAGAAACTATGGAGATTATCTGCATGTGCTTTGAAAGTTCATATTGACAGTGTGTTCACAGATAAGAAAATAGTAGGAGAAATGTAAAGAGGGATGCAGACACACAGCTTTTAGAGCTCTCTGACTACACAAGCACAGTATGTTGTCTGATGAGAACAGGTGCTGTAGAGTCTGAAAACGGGGGTGTGGTGTCTGATGAACAGAAAGGGGCAGAATGCTGCGAAGCATGCAGCCATGGCTACACCTGCATTGGACAGCCTCCTGGTATCTTCAGTGACAAACAGATAGATAAGATGTAAAGACAATAGAGGTTACATAGAAAAACACAAAGATGCTTACTAAGGTAAGGATGTTTTGGGTTGCTCTGGTCTCAGGTGATGACCTAGGACATGGGGATCTATGGATATGTTGAACCCTTTGCTTGTGTTTGAGCAGGATAAACACCATGTAGCCACTGGCCCACATCATCAGTCCCAAAAATACGACATCATTGGATGCCAATAGGATTGTATTAAATATACCAATTAGCTGTCCAGGATTCATAATAACACAGAATCCAAAATCTTTTATTCCAGGATCATTTTCCCACCCCATATATCAGTTGTGTATACAGGGATGCAGACATATACCAACAGCTGCAGTGCCCAGCCCAGCCCCAGAGAAGAACTAATGATCCTGGGGGCTGTGCCCTTGAGCTGTGCCAACTTTGAATTATTGGGACTGATGGTGATGGCCTGAAAGACACTCAGCAGAGATGTGGAGTCCAAGGACATTCCTCTGGCAACTCTATGAAAATATAAGATGAGTTTACATGAAATATAATCTAGATAGTAAGTCTGATGAAAAGCAGCAAAAGTGTGTGGGATTCCTTTGCAGAGAACAATGAAATTGGCCCAGGTCAGGTGTTTGACAATCAGGTGTCTGGGCTTTGCCTTGATTCCAAAGAAGTCAGCAATGATAAAACAACAAAACATGGCTGAGTTACCCACCACTCCCAGTGCAGTCTGGGACAGGAAGAAGATTCCTACAGCCAGGTCTCTGGTTTCCATTTTGTCATGGTCCTGGGTCACTGCACAACACATCCAGAAGACACCTGTTATAGAAGTTGGACTATCTTCCTCATAACATGTCACATAATGTACTGCATATACTCTATTGCCTTATATCTGTAAGTAATTTTAAAATGTATCTTTATAGTAAGAAGCTCACTAGGTCTCAATGATTTCCTATTGTTTGAATTGCAGGTAATTACCTGGGACATTGTGGTAAAAGTTAAACTTTGTAGTGTCGTTAATAGGTGTTACCAGTTTTCAATGCTTTACAATTAATAGCTGGTTTAAAATCCACAAATGCACTTGTAAGAGGGTTTAATGATCAAACTACACTCAGAATAGTGTCCTCAGTGCAGATACACTAGTGGATTCCAATGTCCCAGCAAGCAGTAAAAGTCAGAGATTTACTAAAAATGAAACTGCCTGGCCCCATGGGAAATCCTAACCACAAACTAAAATGTTACTGACAAACTGATAGCTACTAGGAAATGGGGAATGACCCCCAATAATTCAACCATGCTCCTGTGGATAATCACACTCCCAAGAGTGTATGGTAACACAAACTGTGTTTTATGGGTTAAAACATTAAAAAGACAGAAGAATGGGCTGGTAGAGAATTATGGTGTATCTGTGAGGAGTGGGAGAGTTATGAAAAGGATCATAATGCATAACACAAATTTTCAAGATAAAAAAGTGACAATAAATAATAGAGAATAATAGGAAACAATAAAATTTGAAAATAAAATAAAGCAAGTAATAAAAAATGACAAAAGAAAATAATGACCATTAGCAATCAGGAAAGAAATACCTCTGTCCACACACTCACATGTACTAGCATTTACATATGTCCATATGTGCATAAATGTGCTTTTTTTTACCAATAATATTTTTCATTCTTCTTATTTATTCTTTGTGTCTTTTACATCATGCATGTTCATCTCATTCATTTTCCTGTCCCTTTATATCCGTCCTCTGCCCTTTTAACCTCCCCAGAAGAAGGAAAAAAATAATCTGAACATGGAAGCTGTAGTGTGACACAGTGAGTCACACAGTAAATCATTTTATCTTTACTTGAAAATGTTCATTGTAAGAGCCAGGTGGATCTTTGTGAGTTCGAGGCCAGCCTGGTCTACAGAGCGAGATCCAGGAAAGGCACAAAGCTACACAGAGAGACCCTGTCTCAAAACACCAAAAAAAAAAATGTTCATTGTAAAGAGTCATTGCTTTGTTCAAGGACTCTGGTTTCTTCACTATTGATGTTGGGCCCTCACAGGAAATCCTCTTGGTTATCCTGCTGTTGCCCTTTGTTGTGGAAATTCTGCAGCTTTGGGTCTGAAGGACCAGTCCCTTCACCTGCTCCAGCAGATCACAGATGGGGTGGATTTGTGGATGGCCAACAAATAACCCAAGTTTGGGGCCTGGGTAGCTGCTGGGGTGATCAGCCTACCAGTTTTCCATTGTCCTCACCATAAAAGTTAGCTCTCCTGCATTGTCCTGGTGAGTTCACCACTTATAGCAATGAGCAAGGGGTAGGACCAGTGTTCCTGGTTTCGTGTACTCAGGACCAGATCTCCCACATCCACAACTTCAGGGCCAGCTCTACTGTGTTACCCAAGCTTGGCATAGGGGCCACTCTTCAGAACACTGCAGCTGGTGAGGGGCAGAGCCAGCTCTCCCACTCTTAGGATCTCAGGGCTAGTTCTTCCACCTGCCTCAGGCGTTGCTGGGCAGAGGGGAGGAAGGACCCTCTCTCCCACCCATGCCACCACAGCAGATATGGCTATTAGGGACTGCTCTCCCATGCTCAAAACTTTGGGGCCAGCTCTTTCATGCCTCTACCAACAGGACTGGTTCTATTGTGATGCTCAGGTGAGGTGCATGGCCTGCTCTCCCAAGTGTTGCTGTTGCAGCTGGTAGTGGACAGGGGCAGCTCTCCTGCCCTTAAGACCTCAGGGAAAGCTCTCCCCCATTCATGCTACCATGTAACAGATGAATAAAGGGGACAGCTCTCCCATGCTCACCATATATGTGCTTATGTTTTCTTTTAACTCTTTTCAACATTATTTTTAGTCTTGTAATTTGGTGTATATTACTTAAAATATAGCTCTATCACACTAAATTATGTTTAAATAAATGAAAATAGCTAATAACTTGTCAGTGTCTTTACAATAGGATTAATGAAGGCATTTATTCATTAGGAGGATGGGGTAAGATTACTAAATTTTTTGTTATGAAAATAAAGCACAATAGACACTACATGTAAATATTGAAAAATAGAAGTATCCCTTCAAAATTTTGGGACACAAAATTTGGCTAACATATCTGTGAATGTTACAGAAATTAACAGATATTTATATATTCTTAGTCATTGATGCAATGGCACAATAATAATTTATATATATAATTGATTCAAAAGAAAATTCTTGCCTAGGAATAGTGACACATGCCCATTTTGCTAGCACTTGGTAGGCAGAGTTTATGGAATCACTCTGAAATTGAGGCTGGCTTGGTCTACCAAACAGGCTGCAGGACAATGAGAACTACATAATGAGACCCTGTCTCAAAAACCAAACAAACAAAAAGCATTGTCTGGGGGGACATGGGCATCTATGTCTGGGGATTGTGAACATAGCAGAGGACCCAGACCTGAGTGACATGAGGTTGAATCATTAAGTTATTAAAATGCCCAATACTTGAAATTTGGATATTGAAACAACAGTTTACCACTTGCTCCTCTTCACAATGCCAAACATAAAGCCCTCTAAAAAGGATATAAAGGTTTCACAATGCCACTCTACATAGGCATTTCCAATAAAGGGAATAATAATATGCATCTATATAAAGTCACAGTGGAAAGTGTAATTTAGGTGTAAATATGCAAAAGATATCAAACACCTCTCAAATTGCTGTTGTAACTCATTAAATTCTGGGAGAGTTTTATCAACCCAGTGAACAGAATCTGAGATTCCTCAAAGAAAAACTAGTGCAGACGAATTCCAAAAAATAGTAGCAAACTTTTGTAGTTTGCTGGGAACAAACATAGTGTCACTGTCTTGGAAAAGAATGCCAAAAAGGAAGAATCCATGATAGTCTCTCACCTGAAGCCTCTACCAAATCATGTTGGGTTCAGGTTTTTGGCTGATTCTTTCCCCTATTAGCATTCAACCTGTGCAGGAGCTGTTAGAGAAAGAAGAGGATCAGTTCAGAAGTCTGCAGTCACCTACCTTCTGGAGACTGCCCTGTCCTCTGCAGAATTTGTGCCTGAAGGAAAGCAACTAGCCTGTGAAGACAGGATGCATCTGTGGTGCTGGCTGGTGGATGGGACCTCAATGGTCAATGGGACTTACAACCCTCATACAGCTATGCAGTTGATGGCAACCCCTAAGTTGAAGGCTGAATGTTCTCAGAGCTCATCTCCCATGAAAATGACAGGCTCATTTCACAGGAAGGAACAGTGACAGTTATGCTGAGGGAGTGGATATCACCTCTGAAAAATATTTGTTTCCATCAATAAACAAACAAACAAAAAACCCATTTAGCTGAGTAGTGAGCATCACAGAGGACCAGGCTAGAAGTGTAAAGTGACTCAGGTAGGATAACCTATCAGATATTACACTGTAGAAAACAGGGACTTAGGGCAAAGAGTGAAGTTGTGAGTACACTCTACTGTGAGGATACATCATTTTGAACTTATTTCTTAAATTCTACAAGACTGGAGTTTTGCTGGTGGTCACAGATAGAGTCAATGCACCTTGAGTTCATTGATGATTTAAGACTGCTATCATACTATGCACTCAGCCTGTTTGTTTAAACTACCTTTAAGGTAACAACCCATCTTATTTCCTTTGATTTCTCATGTAATCAGCTTTTACAACATAAGCTAATGCATAGCTTTATTCCTAAAATATGTAGTCTTCCTTGCTCCTTACCCAAGAGTTATGCTGGTTTGTATGTTTGTTATGATAATAAGTGATGAAAACTGCAAGTTATTTGAAAGCAACCTTATGAAATAAATATCCACCACAAGTGTTAGAAGTGGCACAGCTGTAGGATGTTTGTGCAGCAATGTTTATAGCCCTCTTTGTTATGTGGCTAAGTTGAGGGCAGTTGGATCACGTGAATTAATCCCTTTTAAAACTCTTTTAAAATGCTCTATAAAGTGTCCTTCATTCCTAATTCCATCTGCACCTTCCATGCTGTTCCATAAATGCAGAGCAAAGTCTTCTGTATGGAACACACAGGGACACATGAAGACAGGGATAGACAGATCCACAAGTCATCATCCAGGTAGGCACTGATTCAGACTCAGTGAAGAGACAGGCAGAGAATGACAGAAGACACAGGGAGAAAAGTACAAAATTCAAATCTGGGCTTGCTATGGTTAAATGCCCAGAAAAAGTGCTTCATAATTTCTTCTCCTTAATATGACCCTGACACATATTGGATACCTTGAGCCTACTTTTAATGCATTCAAACCAATACATTCTGCTTCTTTATAGTCTGCCTCATGAAATTTAACTTCCTCTTCCTGCCCCCCATTTCAAGTGGACTGCAGTCTTCCCTTGCTAACTTCCCTTCCTCTACTCGTGGCCCTTTCCTATCCTCCAACTCCAGAACTAGAAGTTTTAGCACATAATTCTACAGGATTTTCAAAGAAGAGTTAGTTCCACTATTCCTCAAATTATTCCATGAAAGAGAAACAGAAGGGACATTGACAATTATTCATTTTATAATATCACAGTCAACCTGTTACTAGCATCACAGAAAAACCCAACAAAGATAGTTAATTGCAGAACAATTTCCCATGTAAGACAGATGAAAAATTCTCAAAACAATACTTGCAAACAGAATCCAAAAATACATTTAAAAAAATCATCTACTATATTCAATCAGGCTTCATTCTAGAGTTACAGAGAGAGTACAAGAAAATAAATTAATAAGTGTAATCCACCATATAAACAAACTGAAATGAAGAACCACAAAATCCAATAGCTCTTCATGACATACGCTTTGAAAAGATTATGGATAATAGTAATATATCTCAACATAATAAAGTCAGTTTAAACAAATCCAGTAGCCAACATGAACTTAAGTGGAGAAAAATTCAATCAATTCTATTAAAGTCAAGAACAGTACATTGTTGTGTAATTTTCTCCATACCTATTCAATATAGTACTTAAAGTCTTAGCTACAGCAATAAGACAACTGAATTAGATCAGGGGATACAAATTGGAATGGATCAAGTCAATGTTTTTTTATTTGCAAATAATATTGTAGTATACATAAGAGATCCTAAAAATTTCACAGGAAAATACTTATAGCTGATATTTCCAGCAATGTCACTGATACAAAATTTACTCAGAAAAATTCGTAGCCATCCTATGTACAAATACCAAATAGAGTGTGAAAGAAGTCAGTGAAACATCAGCCCACCCAGGAAAATAGACTAAAATAATATAAAATACCTAGGGTATATATGAATAGACAAGTGAAATACTTGTAGGAGAAAAACTTCAACTCATTGAAGAAGATATCAGAAAATGAAACAATCACTCATGCTCATGCATCTATAAAGGTAACATAGTAAAAATGACCAAACTTTATAAAGCAAACTACAGATTCAATGCAATCTCTATTAAAATTCCAAAGCATGTCTTCACAGATCTTGAAAAGACAGTTCACAGTTTTATATAAAAACAACAAAAAAAAAAGATCATACCTAAAACAATCTTGAAGAATAAAACAACTATTGGAGGTATAGACATTCTGATTTTAACTTATATTGCAGAGCTATAGTAATAAAAACAGGATGACATTGGCACAATAACTGACACATTGATCAATGGAGTTGAAATGAAGTTCTAGACATGAATGTGCATTCTCATGAACACAAGATATTTGATAAAGAAGCCATAATTAAACATCAAAAAGACAGCATCATGCTGGTCAACCTGGATATCTGCATGTAGATAAATCCATATAGATGAGTTTCATCACCCTTCACAGAAGGCAATACTAAATGGATGAAAGACCTAAATTTAAACCAGATACACTGAACTTGATAGAAGAGAAAGTAGCAAATAGCCTTGAACTCATTAGCACAGGAAAAGATGTTCAGAATAAAACATTGTTAGCACAGACACTCAAGATAAAACAATAAATGGGATCTCATGAAACAGAGAAGCTTCTGCATGGAAAATACACTGTCCTTTGGACATATTGACTGCCTATGAAATGGGAAAATATCTTTAATACCTGTACACATCTGGAAGAGGCTGCTCTATGGGAAGTGTTTCTCTTTGAGCAGTCACCAAGCCTGCTTAACACAGACTCTGAATTTGGACTTTGATCATGATGAATGGTCTTTGGGTCACTATCCAATAATTGTCACAGATTAGAAAAATTTATTAAGAATACTTGAATGATGGTTCAAGTGACAACCTACATTAAATTAAGAGCTAGCCCTTATGAAAAAATCACAGTGTATAGACACATTCATGGGTGTACACGCAGCACTGTGAGAGAAGTGGGGACATCCATTGCATTGAAATCTCATAAAATGTACAATAGAACAAAAATAGTCAAAAGATGCCAGGGGAAATGTCAAAGATAAGGACAATTGTAGCATGAATCTTAAAAGTTCTTATTAATAAAAACAAACCTGAGGCCAGTTATTGGGGTGAACACTGGAAGGTCAGAGACACAGAATAAGCCACAGCTATCTCACCTCGCCGGATCCTCAGCTGGTCTTGTTTCCTCAGACTGGAGGCCTCTGAGTCCTCATCCAGAATGGGTCTCAGCTGAACTGCTGCTAGAAGCCTGAAAGCTTAACCAGCCCAAATGCTTTTCCAGGCCAAATGCCTCTCCAGGGCAAATGCCTCTAGTTTCTGGTCCTCACGCCTTACATACCTTTCTGCTTTCTACCACCACTCCCTGGGATTAAAGGCTTGCTTTCTGGGATTAAAGGCGTGGGTCACCATGCTTGGGTGTATCCTTGAACACATGGATTTCTGTCTCTGGAATGCTAGGATTAAAGGCGTATGCTACCACTCCCTAACCTCTATGTTTAATATTGTGGCTGTTCTGTCTCTGACCCCAGATAAGTTTATTAAGGTACACAATATTTTGGGGAACACAATACCACCACAGACAATATCTGATGAATGGCAGCTACTGAGGAAATGTTCAGGATCTCTATTGAAATTGTGTCTGGAATAATCAGGCACCACTCAGAAGCCTACAGTGGAAATGGTAGGAAAGAAGGCAGTAGATCAGACAGCCCATCAGAGCATTGCATTGGGAGGAAACTGTCAGGACACCATATATATTCCACTGAGAAAGGGTGTCTTCAAAGCATTATTAAATTGAGTGAGGTCCCCTTTGCAGAAGCAGATAGTAGCAGCTGTGAATCAGCACCAGACTGAAGCAAGCATCCCCAGGGAGGACACTGATGCTCCTCCCATGCATCAGCCATGAAGGGATAGTCAACTGGATAATCAAGAATTATGGCAATATTGGCAGTTAAACCTAGGGTCTGAAGAAGTTTAAACAGAGTGGGGAGTTGAGATACAACCTTAGCAACTAGTAGATACTTGTATTCTCCATTTCCCCATACACTGGCACTGTAGGACACTATAGGGAATGGCTGCAGCAGAAAATACTATTGCTCTATTCAGTGATATAATAGATATTCAGGAAGACAAATAGGACTGTCCCAGATGTGATTTCATAGGTTCTATTTTTTTTAGTAGTGTATGCTTATGTGGGATTGAGTGTGTGTAGTAGAGTCCAGCAAACTAGAAAGGGCCCATTAGAGGGTCTGAGGAAATAGTGGGGGAGGGTAAAACAATACATGTGTTTGAAAGTGAAGGAAGGAATGAATGATAAGGGACACTGTGAGCTGAGATGAGGGCTCAGAAAAGGGGTGATTGGGCCAATCAAAACATTAAGTATGAAAATACCTTAAGAAAACTTATTTTGTAAGCTAATTAAACATAAAAATTAAAACAAACACAGCTAAAAACAATAGAAAGTGAAGAAGAAAAAGGGTAAAATAAAAATTTGGGTATGTTTATTGATGAATGAGGAATCTTGTGGCCTGACAATGTCTGTGAATGACATTACATATGTTGAAAAATGGTTCACATCTGCTTAAGTGTAGCAAATATCACCCTACCCGCCAGTAACTACACTCTTCTTTTCCCAACATTCTATTTGGAGTTTATTTATTCTGAGAGATAGAACACCGTATAATTGCAATTTAATTTGTGTTGTACATGGTAAATATTTTTATAAGCTGTGGTTCTGTCTCCTTATTTTTTGAAATTAAGGTATCATCACATCATTTTCTCTATCACACCTCCAACCCTTTCCAAGTACCCACACACAAGTACATGCCATATTAAGCTTATAGATATTGACCTGTTTTGTTGTAATCATTGTTACACACAAAAAAACCACACACACATATATATCTATATGTAAAAATACATGTATATATATATATATATGTGTGTGTGTGTGTGTA
Source organism: Peromyscus attwateri (assembly GCA_902168425.1). Lineage (NCBI taxonomy): Eukaryota > Metazoa > Chordata > Mammalia > Rodentia > Cricetidae > Peromyscus > Peromyscus attwateri. Next base: position 42,932 of record CABHPP010143739.1, read on the forward strand.
TGTGAATAAACACGTGTGTGTAAATAAGAACAAATGCACATATATACATATACATGTATGTTTACATATAAATATACCTTTCAAAAAGGAAACTTCTCAATTCAAAGAAAAAAAGAACATTACAAAAAAAAACACAACTGATCAAAGTCCAGAAAACAAGTGAGTGTGTGGTGCCAAGCCCAATGTGATCCATCTACTATACAAGCCCTGACCTCAAGGCTCAAGGAACATTGTGGCAAAGGAGGCAGAGAGACTGTAAGAGATAGAAGATCAGATATCTCCTGTGAGACTACAAATCCCAGAAATTTCAGTAAAGCTGCACCATTGATGTCTCAACTTAGTTTTCTAAAAATATCAAAACAAGGATACCAACAGACATGGTAAAGTGGAATGGACAATCTCACTGGACACCAGTAATCCTACTTTTAAGAACAATTGACCAAATGAGTTCACTTTTTAAATTACCTAGTAACAACTATGGAAGCTTTCTCAGTCCCTGGAGATTCCCCAGGGACATTGTCTGGAACATATGAGTAGCTGCTGCTTTCCAGCAAGATGGGCATGCACTAAGGTCACCATGAACCAGAGGACAAGCAGACACTGTGACCAGTGTTTCCATTAACAGTTTCACAGACCAACAGGAGTTTATGGAGAGTTTGCTGTGTTGGGGGACTACAGCATGGCCCATAGCCTGAATGAACTAGAGGCTGAGTATCATTTGACATCAAATATTCAACAGAACCATGTGGTCCAGGATCATCCCCAGGTGATCAATCAACTCCAAGAGGAAGATCGAAAAACCCAATGTCTGTGTCTGAAGTGCTACAAATATCTTGAACAAGAAGATCAAGAAACTGTCCAGGAAATTAAGAGAAGCTAGCAGTTGAGGGTGAGAGACTATAGATTCAGTAGAAGACAAAGGAGGTCATGTTGTATACTTTGAAAAGAAATTGAGGATAGATAACAGAAAGAGAAAATGGATGAAGCACCTTCTAGTTTTCTCTGGAGGCAGGAGTTACTACATAGAGGATGGAGGAATGGAACCAACAGTGGTGAAAGATGCTGTCTCTACTCCAGCACGGATGGATGATCCACAGGGATCAAGATGATATGATGATGAAATTGTACAGACATTACAAGAAACACCTTTGGAAATTGCTTGATTTCTGATAACTGAAGAAAGAAAAGCTTACAAGAAAGTGAAAGAGTGAGAAAAGTCATCTTTGGACAATGGAATCTCTGAGAATGAATGCAAGCAAAAGCAGCTAAATCAACTTACTTAAAGTCATAAGACAGTGATAATCATAATGTTTTAAGATTGACAGGCCATCTCAAATACCACCTCCTTCAATGATGGACCATGAGGATCTAGATCACAACAATTTTACAAACAAGTATAATGCCATTCATCATTTCTCCATTTCTCAAACTCAGAGTCCTCTCATAAATGATCCCATAACAACTAGTAATTAAAAATATCTGCCTTTAAAATGATCTTGCTCTAGCAAGTATTGCTGAATGATATAAAATGCATTTGACTTTGGTAGTTTTACTTCTATTTGGCATTCTAGGTAGTTACTCTCAAGTGTTTTTCTAATTAAAAACAATTTTAAATCATTTTTAAAAAGAGAATTCCACATATCTATGCTGAAGAAGACAAAAATATATTCCCACAATCATATGGAATAAGAAAAACATCAAAATGATGTTAGTTGTTAATGGAGGACTCCATTTACAAAAACCCCAGACAATTAAAATTAAATTAAATGTGGTCTAACCTTAGAAATGCTTACCAATAAATCTTTCAACAATGCAGTAGAGGTTTCTTTGGTTAATTAGTTACAGGAAAATGTTGAAAATATTGCAAGATTGTTTTGCTCTTTTTATTGTGTTTCAAGTTGTGCTTCAGTTTTAAATTTTCCATTAGATGTATTTTTATGATGTTTGTTTCATTAACTGAGAAAGCACATGCCAAGGAAGGAAGGGAGCAAGGAAGGATGGATGTGAGTTTTGGTTAAGGTTGTTGGTTGTATTGAGCTGGCCATCTGTACATGAAAATCAGAGAATCCTGATTCCCAAATATGATCCCAGCAAATATCATCCAATATTTTTGAATGATGATACTGACAGAGGTGTGAGTTTATGGAAACGTTCCTTAGAACACTATAAAAATCAGGTTCTTTATGTTTTTGCTGCTTCAACCGACAATAATATATACATAGGAAATGTGACACCACAAATGAATACCCAACACCTCTGGAAGATTTTTAAAGTTCTGACCTTCTTGGAATTGTGGTTCTTACTGAGAGGATAGTCATATTTCCAGAAGATGATGACAATGGAACAATCCAGTCACATCTGTGAAGACGGAAGCAATTTAAATTATAGGCAAAGTGTTTCATCAAGAACTGCTCTTGCTTTGGAGACTCCTTGAATGACAATGAATAAGAAGTACATATACCACCGTGCTTGAGATTTGAATACTTGGGTTCCAGCTGCATTCAGTATATTGAACTGAGAAGAAATTTTAAAGAGAAGAAATGATGACCATCATCCACCAGAGTGAGAGCACTCCTGAGTTAAGATCTGTGAGGTCCCTCTGCTCAGTTCTGGGAAAGGGTGTTTGTTTTCACAGCAATAACATCAACACCCAAAGCCGTATTGTGGTTACACTGGTCACATGCACAGAAATCCAATATTCTTACTAGTTAATATTCACTTTGTTTTATTTTGTTAAGAGTTAAATGTATAATGGAAAGTACAATTTTTTAAAAGATATAATTTTATTGAATGTATATCAATCTGTATCATTCAAATCCTACAGCCTTTCTTAGCAGATCATTTCTCACTTTGAGGATTAACACAGACTAAAGATTAACACCAGTGTTGAAGTCCCACTGATTTGATTCCTCCTTTAACAGTGAACACAGTCTTATTCCACACAATGAACTGCACAAAGAAAGCTCATCTCAGGTCTCCAGTTCCCTCAATCATGCCAGAACATCTTCTATCATCTTTCAGTTCCTTATATTCACTGACGTATCAACCAAAAAATGAAAACAGGTCCCTAGTAATACATAAAAGCCAGTCAGCCAGGGACTTATTTATCATATAATGACTCATATGTGCACATTTCCTCTCAAGGAGAGTGGTAAGATGCACTCTTCAATTTCTCTGCCACCAAAGCTTTCACACTGATCACATCAGACCCATTTTCAGTGACAACATAAACCAGGTTATGAGAGATGCTTTCCTTCCTAGTTCGGGAGACTCCACAGTGTAGGTAGTTCAGATACAAAGTATCCTCTGATTTTTATAATTTCGTATGCTGGGCAATGATAAAGACCTTATATCCATACTGAATCTTAGATCTTTCCTTTCTATGGATTACAGCTTAGACTTCATGGTTGTTTTCTACCGCTTTGACTGTACTCTCTCCTTTTACATCCTGACCTTTAGAAGAAATAGCAGTGTAAGTTTTTATTAGTTAAGTGAATAAATGGTCAACAGCAGTAAAAATTTAGGAGTCAATGATCACCTGTCAGTTTGACACCTTGAGTTTCATAACTCTGATGTGGAGAGTAGCTTTATTTTGTCTGTTAAGACCTGAACTTAGAAACAGAAAGGGAACATGACTCTTAAATCTGAAAGCTGTTTTCCTCAGAGTGCATGCTGGAAGGTCTCAAACATGTCTATTGTGTTGCAAACCCAGTCACCTTAATCCCTGATCACAAAGCCTTCAGATACATTTTCAAACACACTGCAATTCACCTTAGTCCCTGATCACAAAGCCATGAGACACATTTTCAAACACACTGATAAGACACATTTTCAAAAGCACTGAACATGTTTTTCTTATTATTGATATTTCATTGTGTGCTTTTTGTGGTAAGAAGCAATTTTGGGGGGTACTAGACAGATGGCTCAGTCACACAAAACACTTGCTGTTATTGCAGAGGACCTGGGCTTGGAACCCAGCACCCATATGGTGGCTCACAACAGACACAAACTCCAGTACCTGGGGTTTCTGACAAGTTCTTCTGGTCCCTGAAGATACTGTAGTCTCATAGCACACATATATGTGAGCAGGCAAAACATTCATATACATAAATGCAAACTTGAAAACTAAATAAGTAAATATTTTTAAAGCTGAGTTTTCATTTTGAAATAAATGTTTTTTTTTCCCATAGGCAAATACCAAGTGCATCTAAGGACTTGGGGATTTTAATAAAATGCAGTGTTCAGACTGAGGTCTATGGGGACAGCTGTCCTATCTCCCAGTTTGATTTCACAAGCACACGATATACCTGATGTTTATGATGCCACTGGAAATATGCATTGTTTTCAATGAGGGGTAATGGCTAGAGTGGTAACTACATATGAATTACTAACACCATTACTCTGTGTAAAATGCAGCTTGAGATATTAATGTATGCTGAAAGATAATAATAAAATTAAATTACTGAAATATTTCCTTAAATTCTGTATATACTTACTACTTCTTATCTTGATGAAACTATAGTAAAATTTATAATATGTACAAATACAGAAGATTCATGTGAGATGATAAGGAATCTGAAGAATGTGAGATCTTAAACATTGTCCAAACTGAAATAAAAAACTAAGTGTGAATACAAACATAGCTGATGGATAGAATCCTGGCCTGCCATGGAACATAGCCCTTATATGTCTCATTATCAACAAGGATAAAACAGTGAGGTAAGTCATGTCAGCGCTTTGTGCTTAACATTAGAGTATGGTTCAACCAGGAGAGATAGCACAAGACACATTTGTTTCTGGCTGTCATTGTTGATGCTCATATTATCCACATATAACACATAAATTCTCCTTCAGGGTTACCTTCCAAAGTTTAAGAGGGGGGTTTCAAACCAGTCAGTATACCACTGGTCGTTCTACACAGACTCTACTACTAACTCTATAACTTATAAATGTAGTGTTTCAAAAGAGTACACTAGCGTCCAGAAGAGATTCACATGCTATATCTTCTAGGATTTATAGTTTGTATATTTCCATTTAAATACTTGCTATGTACATAAAATTATTCTAAGTTCAAGTATAATAATCCTACTGAAAAGATATTCTACACACCATGAAGAGGAAGTTGAAATATCACATTGAAATATTACCACAATCCTACTGGACTAGGCCATTTGGATATGGAAGACGGTTGGTTGGCTTGAACTGTTTGGGGGGCACCCAGGCAGGGGGATTGGGATCCATCCCTGGTGCATGGGACAGGCTTTTGGTGCATGGACAGGCATCCCTGGTGCCTGTGGTATGATGTCTTGCAAAGCCTTCGTGCAGTGGGGAGGGGCTTGGACCTGCCTAGGCTCAGTGTGCAGGGCTCTGCTGACTCCCCATGGAAGACCTGGATTTGGGGGATGTGGGAATGTGGGGTGGCTTGGGAGGGCTGGGAGTGGGAGGAGGTAGGAGGTAGGATCTATGGGTAGTATGTAGAGTGAGTAGAAAATTTCTTATTAAAGAAAAATGAAAAAATAAAATTGAATTATGCAGTCTGATATAAAAAAAGAAATATTACCATAATCCTTCAGCACTTTCACAGATGGATCACATTACCCTGGTGG
>CABHPP010143740.1:10300-47611 GCA_902168425.1 Peromyscus attwateri
AGAGAGAGAGAGAGAGAGAGAGAGAGAGAGAGAGAGAGAGAGAGAGAGAGAGTTTTAGACATAGGTGATCTTAATAGCCACTCTTAGTCCTTTCTGGATTTTCCTCTACAGTTTTCCTCTCTCTCTTGCCTCTTTCACCCCATCCCTGGTCACCTACCTTTGTCTTCTTGTATTTCTACCCTTAAAGCTCATTATCCAAATATTTTTTTCTAAAAAAAGACAGAGTGCTCTAAAGAGCAGTTTTCGTGCCAGTTATAAAAATAACACCTCTCCTTCTTTCTCTGTAGGAGGAAGGTCACTGGAGAGAAGATCAGGCTAGAATCAGCCAGGCTCCAAAAATCAAGCCTGTGTGGAGGTGAGTCCAAAAATACCAGTGCATAAAGAACAATGGGCCTCCACACCTTTTCTTTGCTTCACATTAGCCCACTCTGATTGTTCATTTTTGCAGGAAGAATGTAACGGCAGTTTTCAACCTCAAACGCTATCTCTTTTAAACAAAGATGGCCAAATTCACATCACAAAGCAGAGATTGCTTAGAAAAGCTGAAAATCCATGCAACAGCCTGCCTTCGGCAGTTTGTTCTCAACACTTAGTTTCCAGTACCAGTTATGCTTGGGAAGGCCAGCTTCCTCCAACATAGCTCTGATAGTGCTGACCTCCACATCACAGGGACTGCTGGAGTATTTTTTTCCTAATTGATTACATTGTTTAATTAATTCTCTATTGGGTGCCAATCAGGCAGGGACAGTTTTCACCCCGATTTCACAGATGAGAAACCCAAGGCAGAAGAACCACCCAAAGCAATTATAAACCAGGGCAACTTAGATTCAGAATACATGTTCTCAAAAATGAACGTCTCTCTGATTTCATAAGCAGCAATTACCAGGTGACCCCAGAATCTGGTTGTCCAACTTAGAATTATTACGATACCAAAGCCTTGGGCATAGTCTCCTTAGATTCATCCAGTGTCAGCCTAAATACAACCTCCTAGACCAGTTTGCTCCAACTCCACGGCAAGGTATTCCTGCTACCATGTCTTCTCCCTTCCCTGAGCGCTGTTTGCCAACCTGAGCTGGAACCGCTAAGCAATTATTTGTGCAATGACTTCAAATATGTCTTTTTAACTATGAGTGAAGGTTGTTTGACTTGTAGTTTGGCCTCAACAAATATTTGCTTAGAGCTTGCATGTATGAGAGTAAAGGCAGAAGAGCCTAAAAATAACTCCTGGTAAAACACCTTTCTCAGTCTGGAAACTGGCGACATCTGGGGCTGGGCAATTCTTGGTTGAGAGTGGGGCTTTGTTTTCAGCATTGGGCCAGAAGAGTGGCAGGGATAGTTAATGCTGATTGTCAGTTTAATAGGATCGAAACTCACCTAGGAGACAAGTCTAGGCACGTCTGTGAGTTTCTGGACTGGGTTAATTGAAGTGGGATGACCCACCCTGAATGAGCCTGGCACCATCCCCTGGGGGAGGGTTCCGGACTGGATATAAAGGAGAAAGTGAGTTGAGTGGCAGCATTCATTTCTTTCCGCTGCTTGACTGCAGATACAATGTGACCAGCTGCCTCAGGCTCCTGCTGCCTGGCCACGTTGCATGGCACCCACACAATGTGAGCCCAAACCACTCCCCCTTCTTTAAATTGCTTTCGTCAGGTATTTGGTCACCACAGAAAGAAAAGTGGGTTTTGTTTTTGTTTTTGTTTGTTTTGCTTTGTTCGTTTGTTTGTTTGTTGAGACATGGGCTGACTATGTTGCTCAGTCTGGCTTTGAACTCATAATCCTCCTGCTTCAGCCTTCCAAGTGCTGGGATTACAAGTGTGAGCCGCCACACTAGCACAAACGGAGTGTTCTTAAAGCGTTGTTTTTGCAAATGTGTCTCTAGGTGCCCCAGTTCCCATCTGTATTTGTGAGCTGCCATCTGGAAGACAAACATGGTGGGGGTTCCTAGGAATTTCCCTGCCTGGCATTTAAAATTAACAAGTCTTTCCTGAGTGAATGAAATCACGGAAACTACTTTCCCCACTCCGGGATGACGGCAACACAGTTGCCATTATTTGTTAAAGGTGCGTTTATTTCTCACCTAATCTTGTCCACTTGTGGACAAGGCAGTTGAACAAAGCCTTTGGACTCCAAAGCTGCTGGGCTGCTTGTCTTCTACATTTGCTTTTAACTCTAAACCACATGTCAAACATTTAGAACGCTTTCTCCCTGCTGTTGCCTTCCCTAGTGCCAGAAGGTGTGGTGTGGGAAAGAAAATTATCAGGGGTCTTATCTGGTACTGGATCTGCATGCTACCACACTAACTTGCTAGGCAAGATGCACCCACTGGTGCAGGAGTAGCAGCATGACTGTCGTGGAGGTACCAGCTGCATTCTGGTCGGATTTGAGACCCACTCCACAGGAAGAAAGTCACGCTCAGTACTGTGAAACCGGTCAAAAGCCCATGGCTGGGGAGGTCAAAAGCTCTAGGGGGAATCCACCTCTGTTGTTTGGTAAATGGACGTACTGTGTAGCTGCCTTCTGAATAGTTATATTTATACCATTGTTGCTGCTTTCAGCCTTAGGGAAGGAAGATTTCTCAATAGTGGACAGTGGTTAACGCAGAGATTCGTAACCGATCTAAATTCTAAGGATAAGTGACTGCTGAGTGCTCAGCTCTGTGTTTAGGGTCATCTGTATCACTCAGTCTACCCGGGCTCCGGGTGCATTGCAGAAGGGGGAGGTGGAAAGAATACATCAATAAGAACTGGAGGATGAGGGAGAGTAATGACGTGCTGTCTTCTGGATGTGACACAGATGTCGCACTCATGAACTCACAGCAGCTGTGGTTGTCTGGACAAACACATGCAAGGGAGAACTCTGCCGAATGAGTCACATCCCCGTCCAGGATGATGCTTTCTGATTCTTGCTCTCCTTTTCGGTTATGGCCGATGCTCTGGAACGCTCCATCTGCCTGATTATTGCTTCAGGACAGAAGGCATGACCAAGAAAATTCATTTACTAGTCACTCTATCCCAGGGCAGCGCTGGGGTGATAGACACCTCCAGCTACAGGGCCTTAAATACAGAGCTGAGAATGCTGTGTTTCTATTTCAAGGAGTGCCATGGAATAATGGTACCCATGGGGATTGAGGAAGCCCTGTGTGAAGGATTGAGCAAAACAGCTCTTGCTGTGGCTCTTCTTCTCTTCCCTAACTGATCCCCAGTCCTGAGAGGGACTTAAATGTGCATGAAAAAAAAAAGCTGGTGTCACCAAAAGGAAAGAACCTGTTGTCTGAGAGTGGCCTTGAGGGGTGTTATGTATGCTTTTAGAGACCTGCTTTTTCCTTGCTAGAATTAATGCAGGCAGAGCATGCTCTAAAGGGATCAGGCACACATGTATATGTATGTATATAAACGTATGTATATGTATGTATGGTCATGCACGTATGCATATGCATGCATGTATCTATTCAAATGTGTTTATATATGCACATGTGTACTACAGAATGCATGCATGTACTGTATGCACATATATGTCTGCATATGTGTACATGCGTATTTGTATGACTGTGTATGTATATGGATATATTTATTTATTTATGTATACATCATACATACATAATTTTTGTTCTTTTGTGGTGGTATTGTGTTCGCCAAAATATTGTGTACCTTAATAAACTTATCTGGGGTCAGAGACAGAACAGCCACAATGTTAAACAGAGGTTAGGGAGTGGTGGCACACGCCTTTAATCCTAGCATTCCAGAGGCAGAAATCCATGTGTTCAAGGATAGACCCAAGCATGGTGACCAACACCTTTAATCCCAGAAAGCAAGTCTTCAATCCCAGGGAGTGGTGGTAGAAAGCAGAAAGGTATATAAGGCGTGAGGACCAGAAACTAGAGGCATTTGCCCTAGAGAGGCATTTGCCCTGGATAGGCATTTGGCCTGGGTAGGCATTTGGCCTGGAGAAGCATTGGCCTAGTTAAGCATTCAGGCTTCTAGCAGCAGTTCAGCTGAGACCCATTCTGGATGAGGACTCAGAGGCCTCCAGTCTGAGGAAACAAGACCAGCTGAGGATCTGGCGAGGTGAGATAGCTGTGGCTTGTTCTGTGTCTCTGACCTTCCAGTGTTCACCCCAATACCCTGCTCAGGTTTGATTTTATTAATAAGAACCTTTTAAGATTCATGCTACATTCTTTTGTTTTGTTGAGACAGGGTCTCACTATGTAGTTCTGGCTGGCTTGGAACTCACTATGTAGAACAGACTGGCCTCAAACTCATCCACCTGCCTCTGCCTCCCAAGTGCTGGGACAAAAGACATGTGCCACCACACCTGGCCCTCCATAATAATTTCTGTGTAGATGTTGCATGTGAAAGGAAACACACTGCATTTGCCTGGATTGTTTCCTGTAATGTATACTTTCCAGGTTCCTTTCTCCTCCTGACACCTTCTGTTTGGTCCAAACCTGCTGATGTCCCAGTTGCAGGGAACTGTGAGGCGAGGGAAAAGGACCCCACACCAGGAGCTGCTTTGATCGACTGATCCTTTGGAGAGTTCAGATGGAATCTGTGATGGATGCAGCACCTTTGGGGACACTTCTTCCTGCCTGCAGGTGTCTGGAGGGAAGAGGCTCTGTTCTCTCACTTTAGACACCATGGTGGGGAGCCGAGGGCCAGGAGAGGGGCTGTGCTTCTGGAAGGTGGAGGCTGGATGAAGCAGATCTGTGGAATCCCTCTAGGACCCAGCTCATCTGTGCTTCCTCTTCCTTACTGTTCCCCCAGCCTTTAAGCTAGGGGTCCTAAAGTCATTGGTGTGCACCTGTTGGCTGTCTGTGTGTCTGTGTGTCTGTGTGTCCAGGACCTATTTGGCAGGTACACAGAGCTTATGGATACCTTCTCAATCTAGTGACTTTACAGAAAAAAAAATGCATTGCATTTCAGTGAAACTAATTGCATTGGAAAATATCTATCAAAATATTTAATACTAGGTATGTGGAAGGTAATAGATGGCTTCGTTATTAACACACGAAATAAAAAGACCTAGTGGTGGCTCTAAGAATTTCCTAATTTTGAAATGGAAATATGGGCAAGTGCTGTTTTGAAACATCTACACTTGTAACATGATAATTATCTGTGACTTCCACCAGAGACACAGTCATTGTTGAACTGACACTATTGTGACTTGTTCCTTCATTCCTAATGAAAGACAGATCAGATTTCAGTCAGAAGCTGGTGAGAGCAGGTGACTGTTCTTCGCCATTCCTCTCTGAGTTCATGATTGTATCAGGCAGGGTTCTCTAGAGGAACAGAACAGATAGAATATATATATGCATACACACATATATGTATAAATATATACACATATGTATACATACACATATACATGATAATTAGAGTGGCTTACAGGCTGTAGTCCAGCTGGTCCAACAATGGCTGTCTACCAAAGGAAAGTCCAAGAATCCAGTAGTTTTTCAGTCCACAAGGCTGGATGTCTCAGCTGGTCTTCAGTATGTGCTGCAGTCCCAAAGAAGTAGGCTCTAATGCCAGTGAAGGAATGAACTTGCCAATAAGAGCAAGGATAAGCAGGCAAAGAGATAGAGCTTCCTTCTTCCATGTCCTTTACACAGGCTTCCACTACAAATGATTTAATTAAGAAAAACTATCTCTCAGGTATACTCAGCTACTTCAGATGTGGTCAAGTTGACACCAAGAATAGCCACCATAATGACATTTTTGAATGCCAATTGTAGACCAGGCTAGAAACATGATTTTAACATCAGAGTGACCAAGGGATGACTTATGAACAAGAAATTTATTTCTCATAATTCTGGAAGACAGAAGTAGAAAATTGGTGTGCCAACAAACTTTGGGTTTGCTGAGGTTTACTTCCTGGTTCTAGATCGGGCTGTCTTGCTGTGGCTTCCAATGATAGAAGTGACAAGACCCACTCTGGAGTGTAAAGACCCTAATCCCATTCACTGGTCACTGATATTGCGCCTTCCCAAGGGCCTACTTCCTACCTTGGGAGCTTGGACTCCTGGCATATGACTGGGAAAAGGGTGGGTGAGTACAGACAACCAACCACAGCAACACTTCATACTCACTGGGCTCAAGTGGGCTCCTAACCTTCCTTCACCTCACATGATCAGTGATACTCTGGTCATCTCAGTCAAATGAGGCCCCTACAATGGCTGAGGTCAGAGAACTTGAGGTCACCTTGACTCCCATTCCTCTCGACCCATCAACAAGGCCTGTCCACTTGAATACCACAGAGACTCACACCCTGGCTCTGCTCCTGGCCTTGGATGAAGCATGCTTGTTCTTCACCTCTCATGTGTTCTCCTCCCTCCTCTTCCCTTCCTTTCTCTCTGTGTATGTGTCTGAACATTCCAGACTGACTTCCAACTCAAGATATAGCCAAGGATGACCTTTAACCTGAGACTCCTGCCTCACCTCCTAAGCATGTTGGAATTTTAGGGATTTGCCATCAAGCCCAGGTAACATGATAGCCAGAAGTTTGTCTCCTTGGTCTAGATCCCATCAGGTTGGCCAGCAGTCTTAGCCATCACACCTCCCATCCTAGGCCTCATCTTTCTTCAGCTTCCTGCACTTGCTCTTACACACTCAGCAGCAATAGATGCATGAAACGTCCCAACTTCTCTTTGCAGTCTGCCCCCTTTAAGAATGGGAGTGATTGGATGGCACAGTGTGTACCTGGGTTGGAGAACAAGGACTCATGCACCCACAGTCTATTTATCAAGTACATAGGTGCATCATCCAGTGTCTACAAAACTTTTGCTTACCCCAAAGCCAGCCCAGAAGACTCACTCAAGAGAACTTGAGGCCTCACTCTGGAGTCACTGGGTTACCTCACAATCACTCATGTAGGAACCAATATGCAAACCCTTTACTGAAGCAGCTGAGGGGACAATGGTAACACAGGGGACTCCAGCTGACCCACTTCCCTTCATGCCCTAGCACAGTCCTCCTTACCTGTGCAGGTATCTAAGCAGGTTCCTGGTGGCCAATGACGTCATTTCCCTTTCACTTGTCTGAGGTCAGGTTCACACAGGTTAAATCCATTTCCTTCCACTGCAGGAAAATCTACTTATTAACTGAATATTTGCACAAATTTTCCTCATACTATGAGCATACACTTGAAGCTAGTTATATGCTCGTCTACCTCTTCAGATGGCCATGCAGTTCTAGAAGGAAAGACTGTGGGAGTGACTGGGGCTGGGTTTACCTGGCAGATAGGAAATGCAGGTCAGCTATGGATGGATGGAATTACTATCCTGAGTTTATTGAGTTGTTGTAGCTTCCTTGTATTAAAATGGTGACCTTATTTGTAGCAGTTTCCAAGGTTGATGTGAGATGGAAGGAGTTAGGGAGCAGCAGGGACAGTCTCAGGTGCATGGAACCTCCAGCAAGTGCAGTTCATTGTCCTTGTTGATGGCGTTGCCATTCAAGCACTTACTTGACACATGGTAGTACTTCCCTGGAAACAGTTCTGTGAGATGATCGGCCAGCATTGATCATGACAACACTCAACAGTTATTGAGAAGCTAATCAAATGCCAAGTTGGGAGCTGTTTTCAAATGCATGGTCCAACCTCCACAACAGCCAGAGGAGACAAAGACAAGTTGGAAGTTAGGGAAGTGATGGGACTAGACTCAGAGAGGTTAAGTGGCCTGCCCAAGGCCACCCAGCAAAGAAGTAGAAGAGAGCTGAAGCCGAGCCCTTCCATACCACGACTCTTAACAGTTTCCTGGTGACAGTTTTCACTCTTTGTTCTAGAAAGAGGAAATAACCAAGTGGGAAGGAAGTTAAGAGTCAGTCACTTGAATTAGAGCTGAGACTGGACATGGGTAAGATGCTGGCTAGGCTGGCACATGCTTCACAAACATGAGTGACACCATGGGAGGTCAGGTGTCCTGATGAGTCTTTGAGGGTGCATTCATTTAGCGTACAGAATAAAAGCAGCCATGCCCCTCAATCCCAACGGACATGAAGCAGCTACTTACAAGACATTTAAGTGCCAGACTTGGGTCTCTGAGTCCTCACAGGGGTTATTAACTGGGTCTGGGGTGGAGGAAACCACAGCAGCTGAGCTCCACCCTTTAGCAAGAGGTAAAGAGTGTTGGCATGGTCCAGGTGCTGTTGGGGCCTGAAAGCATTTTCCAGATCAAAGACTGAGTGAGAATGGACCAATGTGTGTTTCCTCCCAGCATGGGATTTAATTACTAGGAGAGGCCATACACACCTCTTTGCAGGGATAGGCATGTGGGTAGAAGGTATATAGGGTTAATATTCTTTCTTCAGGTTTATGAGCTTCATTGATTTTTCTGAGAGGGAAAGACTACCCTTTGACCTTGTTCCCAGGGGCAGGTTTACTGGAACCAAAGAGGCTGGCAGCTGTTTGCAGAGGATGCTTGACTCCCTTGAGAGACAGAAGGTAGCCATAGGCAGAAGGTAGAGAGACTGCCCTGCCTGACAGACAGCAAGTCACCTATGTAGGGTGAAAAGGGCCAAGGAAAAAAACCCTGACCCCGACTAGACCTGAGACCTGGGCCAAGGAAAAATAACCCTGACCTTAACTTGACCTCAGGACAAGGGCTTGAAAATACCTGAGCTTGCTCCAGAGTAGGTGCAGAATCCCAACAATCCCTGAAGTCCATGAGCTCAAAATGCCACCAGTCCCTGAGTTTGACACAGAATCAGACCACAAAAACTCAGCAATCCTAAGCCACCCTGGAAAGCTCCCCCACCCCCCAAATCCTATATAAGGTCTGTACCCTCTTCAGTTTGCTGCTGTTTCTCACCCCAAGCAGCCACCCTCCTGGATTCTTCCTTCCCAATACATTTCTTGAGTGAGGTCTGTTGTGCCATGTGACGTTTTCACCAGAGCCCAGCTATAACAACTTTTGCCAGAGCAAAGCCCAGCATATTGTAGCAGAACTTTCTCTGGGGAACAGAGCTGTAACACTTCTCCTGAGCAGAGCTGTAACAACTTCCCTGGGGAAACCCTCCCCTGCTGGAGCATAGTTGTTACACTTGCACTGGGGAAGCCTTTCCCTGGAGCAGCATTATAAGCTGCTATGTTATGGTGACTTTGAGGTATTCCTTGGCTCCTGACTGCTAGGATACCTTTCCATCTGAGCCACAATGCTTACAACCTGCTCACACCAGCTGCTTTCCAGCAGTTACCGTGAAGGCAATACAGACCCCATTTAAGGGTAGGGCCAACATCTTATATCACCTGCTGTACTCAGTTCCAGAAAGGACCTCAGGAATGTGCCATGACAACTAGAACAGGTACAGAGCAGTATGCTCCTGCAGACATTCTCTCTGCAGTTTATGGCCCTTGAAGATATCCAGATAATCTCGCTGAGCAATTCAGATAATCCTGTTCAGCAGGTTGTGGTTCCCCACCAAAAGTCTAACCCAATGGTTTCAAATGTGGCTTTGAGCCAAAAGTCTAGACTAATAGTTTCAAAAAATCACTTTGTCCCACATCTCTTCTACCCAATCCCAAGCATGTAATTCCTGGCTTGCTATTTTTCTCTATAAAAACTCTTTATACCTGGGCTCACAGCCGCCACCACATTTCCTTCCATCTGCCATGTGGTAGCCCAGGTTGAACCTGACAATAAAAGGACCCTTATGTGCTTGCATTGAAACCAGCTCTTGGGTGGTCTCTGGGGGTTTCTTGAGATGGGAATAACATTGCCAAATCTTTCCCAGAGTAACCCCTCAGCCTCCTTCTCATTCATTGCCTGTTTCTCCTAGTACCATAGACATTGTCCCACCCAGACCACCATCTTGCCATTGGACAGAGTCTTAGTCTCATCTGAACTAATAGAGCTGCATTTGATGAGATCGTAGTGTGAGGTACATTATATAGGGAATTGGGGAATACCTGAACAATAGCAATGCTAACACATATCCCTGTGTACTTTAAAGAGTTCTTTTCACAGTCTTCTGCCCCTCCCCCCATTTTGGGCCCTGTCATTCACTTCCTTTGTCCCTCTTCCTCCTCCCCACTGTCCTACATCACAGTGCATTTCTTCAAGCTCTTTGGAAATACACAATTCCTCCTATGTTGTTCCCTTGAAAATCTCAACAAAAATGTCTTCAGGGCTGGCACGATTACAAATGAGCACCACCACATCTGTCCTGCAGGTAAACATGCTTGCTACAAAAGCCTGAAAACTTGAGTTTGACTCCCAGAATTCATGTAAAAAGGATGGATGTGGTGAGTGCTCATCTGTACTCCCAGGACTCCTATGGGGAAAGGGAAGAATCACCCAGAAGTTGTGAGTCAGTCAGCCTGGAATGTATAACCTGAAGAACTAATGTGAGTCCTTGCTTAAATTCAGCAAGGCAGAAGGAAAGAACTGACTCCTAAAGTTTTCCTCTGACATCCACATGTGTGTACACACACACACACACACACACACACACACACACACACACATTAAAACAAGTGTCGTCCGCACAGGATCCTTGCCAACTCCCTCATCTGCAACTAAATTAGAGCCATGTGTCATGCCCATCCTTTCCAGCATTTCTCAGCTTTATAAGCTCATATCTGTGACTTTTGTTTACCAAGTCTTCCCAGCTGGAACGTATGGACCACAAGGGCAGATATTCTTCTCTCTTGTTCGTCACTTTATCTCCTGTGCTTGAACTGATCCCATAAATATTTATGCAGTTCTTCTGAAGCACAGGATCCTACGCTAGGTGCTGGAGATACAAAAGATAAGACACCACCTGCAGAAGATAGCTGGACAAACAGCCCTCTACTCAAGCCTGCATATGCATAATTTAAAGAAACAGGACTGGATACACCTTCCAGTACCTACTCTTCCCTAAACAAAAGTCAAGATTCAGTTAGGCAGCAGAGCTGGCTTAGAAGACACCTGATAATGTCCGCCAAGGGTGGATTTGGATTTTATTCCAACAACCTCCTCTGTATGTGGGAAGTGGCGGTCCTCTCTTAGCTCCTGGGCTGTGGAAACCACTGCTTGCTCCAGCTGTGCCTGCTGCTGCTCACTCAGAGCTCAGACATTCCCAGTGATTATGCAGAGCAGCCAAGGCACTCTTGTTTCTCAGAATATTCTCAAGAAATAAGACCGCATTAATAATTTGTTTTCGTGGTATGGGCCATTTGGTTGCAAAACGATATTCCAGTCCTAGCACGCCACTTCCTTTCCTCATTTACATTCACTGCTGGTTTAATTATGCTTTTCAGTCAGAATACTTATTAATTTTATAGACCTACCTGAAAATTAAATTGGATAAATTCCTTGTGCTTGGTACCTTGAAAATGTGTGGTGTGATGTGGCTTTTTTTTTTCCCCAAGCTGTTGCCAGAGCCCACTTTGGTCCTGTGCGATTTGGTTCTTCTGTAAATTCATCTGCAAATAACACCATGTTAGTTTAAAGGATGTTCATCATTTCTAATCAGGAAGAACACTGCAGAGTGCAGCCCTGTTCAGGCCAAAGTAGGATGATGATGAAGAATATGGTCAAATATCTCATTTTCTCACTGGGGAGGGAGTCTGCCCTGAGGGGCTGGTGAGCCTGGTTGACTTGTACAAAGAACACAGTATGATGCAGGAAAGAATCAATAAGCCAACAAGCCACTGAGTACAGAGGGATTATGGGACTGGGAGGGGAGTGGTGGAGAGGCTCAGAGATTAAAATGCTGATGTGTAAGTATGATGACCTGAGTTCAGATCTCCGGGACCCGCAAGGAAGTTGGGTGTGGTCACGTGCATCTGTAACCTGAGGGCAGGGAAAAGACAGGTAGACTCTGGGGGATTTTACTGGTCAGTCAGTTTAGCCAAATCAGTGACTTTGTGTTCAGTGACAGACCCTGACACAAAAAAAAATAAGCTGGAAATAAGAGGGAAAAAATTAGAGTAAGACACTTGAGTCTTACCTCTTGGCCTCCACATGCACTTGTATTCTGTCCCCCCACCCTTACCCCACCCCCCTGCCACACACACACAGAATTCATGAAGCAGGGGTTTTTCTCCTCTGACTACAGCTGATGGACTCAACAAGAGATTATTCATTCATTAGATATTTACCAGCTCCTCCTATATGGTGCTAGACATACAACAATCACACAGAACCCACTCTCAAGCAACCCCCATTCTTATAGTATTCACAAGCAAACATTGGTAATAAGCAGGGTAAGAGTTTATGCTAGGTAAAATGGAATAGAATGCTCAAGGGCTACAGAAATGAAGCAGCAAAGCCTGGAAGAAACAGAAGCTCCTCCAGGACAGGAAGCATCATGGGATTCTGTACAGTCACTGCACTACCTAGCCCAGTGCCTGGCATACAGATACTCAATAATCAATTGTTGAGTTGAACCAACTTATAATCAATCAGGCCTACTGTGGCATATTAACCAGTGGCTCTTAACTGATTTTGACGGCTAATTTTAGTTGTCAACTTGACACACCTAAAACAGAAGCTCAGCTGAAGAATTATGTCCATCTGATTGACCTGTGGCATATCTCTGGGGGGCATTTTCTTGGTTCTTAATTGATACAGGGGACCCAGTCCACTGTGGGTGCTACTATCTCCAGGCAGGTGGGCCTGGACTGTGTAAGAGAGCTAGCTGAAAGAGAAGCTGAGAGCAAGCCAGTGAGCAGAAATCCTCCACAGTTTCTGCTTCAAGCTCCTGACTTGCTGGAGTTCCTGGCCTGACTTCTATCAACAATGAGCTATAACCTGTAAAATGGAATTAACCCTTTCCTCCCCCAGGTTGTTTTGTCAACGTTTTATCACATCAACAGGCAGCAAACTAAGACATTGCTAAAACAAGAAGCCTCCCCAGCCACATGGTTAGCAAACAGAAGGAGTGTGTGTATGTGTATGTGTATCTGTGTGTGCTTGTTTTTGTCTTTCTTTCATGAAGGTAGCATTAATGATGATAGAAAGTATCTGATTCAATCTGTCATTCAATAAACCAAGCTCCTTGCATCTTGTGGTTCTATCATCCTTAAGGTCTTGTTAGTTTTTGCTTCTACTTGATATAGAAAGGTGGGGCATTGGGTTTCTTGGGAAAGGGAGAGAAGTGTAGTGGGCCGTGTTTCAAAGTAGCACGCAATGCTGCTACTTGTACTGATCATGCTTCGTGATTGAGTTCTATGACAATATCTCATGGCAAACGAGTCTGGGAAAAATGGTCAGGCAAGAAACCCAGGAAGAAAGGATGTAGGTCTGGTAATAACACCATTGTATACTTTATTGTTGAAAAATGGATCAGAGAAATATTTTATAATATGAACAGGAGACACTTAAACGATTTTAAAAAAAGGATTAAAGACCATTGCAAGAAAAGGGGTTAGGGGTGGGGACAAAGCAGCGTGAGAGTGGGATGCAATGTAGCTCAGTGGTAGAGTACTTGCTTGGCATGCATGAAGTCCCAAATTTGATCCACAGTATCCCAGCATGGGTTCTCCTATGTACAATGAGGTGAGGCTGTAACAACAGCAGGATCAAGTGAAGGAAGACCTGCTGCTCTGTACCCAGTGAGCAGAAATCCTCCACGGTTTCTGCTTCAAGCACAGATCTTGTCGTAAGGGCAGTTAGGAGTTGCTGAAACTTTTTGAATATAACATGGTCAGGTTTGCATCTTGGAAGATTATTGTAGGTCTGCTGTGGAAATCACAAGGGACCATGAATACACACAGATAGGCAGATGGCAGACTCTAGAAATACTTGCAAGTTAAAAATGAGGGCAAGGCTGCTGATTGGATGGTGTGGTGTTTTGAATGAGATAGCTCTCATTATTTTGGGTATCTGAATACTTGGTCTCCAGCTGGTGGCACTGATTGGGAAGGGGTAGGTGGTGTGACTTTTCTGGAGGAGGTATGCCACTGGAGGCAGGCTTTGAGAGTTGAAAGACCCATTTCATTTCAAGTTTGCTCTCTCATCTCCTGCTTCCTTAGCCTCTGTTCCTGCCACTACAAATCTACTCCTGAGAGGATGTTGGGCATTGAAGACACTCCATGTGGAGGGTGTCTTCTTCTTGGCAAAAAAATGGCCTGTTGGGCAAAGAACTGCCCTTGCCTTGACTGCTGACAGTAAGCATACTGTCCAGTGTGGACCAGCAGGACTAAGGAAAAGTGATTGCTGAAACTTGCCAAGACAGGGTAAGACGGTTTTTCAAAATTCCTGCTTCTGAAAATGATCTGTCAGCTATTCTAGGCCTATAGCCAAAAAATGGATGCCCCAACATTGCAGAGAAACTTTGAGTGACTGTCCAGGCTGCCAGCTGTCTCTGTCAATTCAATTTTCCAATGTTGCTCACTTGCACTTTTGGTTTATTCAGGTAATCTTATCTAGTATGTTCTTAGCTAAGAACATATTAGTTATTAGAGTTAGATTCTTCAGGATAGGACAGCTATTGGAGTAATCTCTATAATTTGCTATTTATCTATAGTCTGGACATTTCTGGACATTTAGCATGTGTTTCTTGCTTGATGTTGTTCTTGTTGGTTGTATTTCCATTTTTGTTTATGTTATTACCTTTCCCTTCTCCTGGAAAATCCTTGATAATTGTTCCTATTGTATATAGTTTTATATTAGGTTTAGAACTTTCTTATTTAGACAAAAAGGGGAGATATAGAGGGTATTTGTTCCACCTATGACCTTGGGGTACCAGCCCCTAGGGCATGGCCTCTTGGCTAGCTTAAGACCTGAAGAGCACATACATGGGACCCCCTTCTCTCTCACGCGTTCTTGGACTATGGAGACTGACTCAGGTGGTGGGAAGCAGTGTAGGACTGTCTGGCAGCCTTCCAGGACTTTGCAATGGATTTGCCTTATCCTGTGTTAGTGAGTTGTTCTCCTCAATATAATTCCTTAATAAACAATTACTCTATCAGTTATCTGTGGACTTTCTACAATAAAGGATCAGTATTACATTCCTACATTGTATATGATGACCTAGTATGTGTAACCATTGTTCATTTTGTAACCAGCAATATTTAGATAGCTTCTTTTTCTGAACAGAAATCTAAAGATACCTAAATTTTGAGGAATTAAGATTTAAATTGATAGTTAAAGTCAGGGGAAATGTTAGATGGGAAGTAAACAATATGGCTTGATCAGTAACTGCCTACCTACGAATCTCCTTGCTATAAACATGACTAGATGTAAGACCTCCTAAGTAGCCTCAAAGGAGCAGGAAGATAGTCATGTGAGTCCATAGCCCTGTGTGTGGGACAAGTGATGGCTGATCTGCAACAGGAGCAAATTTTAGTGATAACATAGGTCCAAGTCATGTAATGAATGAAGACACATGTAAATGAAAAGCTGAGGAAATAAAGAGCTGGCAGAATTTTTGAAGCACATACTAATTCAACAACCTCAAAAATTAGTATGAAAAGTAAATCAAACATGAAAGAAGTGATATTAGAGATAAGAACTGACTTTAAAAAAAGAAAAGCAAACAGAACAAATGATTAGACAAATGAAGCCAAAGAAGATAGGCATTCCAACCCCAGAAATGAAGGTGCTATCACTACAGATCCTACAGACATCAGAGAACGTTAGAACAATGGCCACACCCAACAAAGTCAACCACTTAGGAGAGCTGGAGAAGCACCAAAGCTGACATATGATGAAGCAGGAATTCCTCTTAGACCCACACTGGTCAAAAGGTGGAGCTGGGTCTCTTTCTTTCTTTTTCTGTCTTTTCTTCCTTTTTTTTTCAAGGTCTCCTATGAAGCACTAACACTCCTTTTGTAGTCTAGGTTGACCTTGAAATCACAGAGATCTACTTGTGCTTCCCAAGTGCTGGGATTAAAAGTGTGTGCCACCTATGCCCATCTCTGATTTGGTTTTCTAAAAGATCTTAAAAATAAACAAAAGCCCATAAAAACCAAACAAAAAAATCCTCCAGCCATTTATTTCACTAATGACTTCTGTAATCTATTCTTCCTTTCTTTCTTTCTTTCTTTCTTTCTTTCTTTCTTTCTTTCTTTCTTTCTTTCTTTCTTTCTTTTGGTGCTAGGATGTAACAAAAGGTCTTGCACATGGTAGGTTAGGCAAGTACGCTTCCATGGATGACAATCAAGGATACTATTAAAAATTTATGAGGAGAATAACAACCGTCTCATAGCAATTTGTAAGAAAATTGAGGGCAGAATATTTTCAACTTTCAAGTTTTGTGAAGAGAGATAACGTCATAGCAACACTTGATAGAAATATTTTAAAAATTACAGTATATTACCCTCTTGGAATGCTTAATTGAACAAAACTAATGATATCTTGGTATATGCAATTAAAAATTAGAATATATCATCATCAAGCAGTTTATTTGTACATCAAAAAATCAACCAATGTAATTGACTATGCTAACAGAACAAAAACCTTACAACTATTTTAATAGATAAAAAAAAAACTTCTGATAAAAGTCAACATACATTCATGATAAAAACCCACATCGACTCCGGATTATGAAAAGTATAATCGGCATGATGTAAGATGACTCTGGGAGGCTTACAGCTAAAGGTCACATGTAATTGTTGAAGACAGAACACATTTCCAGTAAAGGCGGTGGGGAGCTCTTCCCAGAGCTTGTCTTTGGCATTGTACTAGAAGCTCTAGGCATTTTAGTAAGTCAAGGAAGGGAAATAAGATAAAAAGCAGAAAATTTAATGTTAGAAATAACAGTGCTTCTATTTAACAGTTAGTGCTATCTAACAGATGAAGTAATTATATGGAAAAAACTAAGCAAGCTCTAAGCCATTGCTAAAATCAGTAAAATGGGTCAGCATGATTTCTAGATAAACGATTCTGACCACAAACACCATTTGCAGTTTTACATATTGACAATAACATTAAAAAATGAAATTAAAAATTTCACTCAGCATTAAAGTCATGTCATAATTTGGCATTAATTTAAATAAAATATGTATGAAACCTTTAAATAAGGAACTATGAAATACATCCTCCTACTATAAAAGGACACCAAGTAAATAATGAGATATACCACATTCAGTGTACATTTAATATCAAAGCTGAGGGTAGAACAACCATTTATTACCTTTCTGTGATTCACATGCACACATATCCATAAGCTGCATCCTTTCCAGAAGACAGTAGAGCTAACCAACCTACAGCTGTTAATGTTGTTGCTTCAGCCTAGTGTGGAGAGGTATTTATGAAAAACAGCTCCCTGCCGGTACAGGCTAATTTTATGTCAACTTGATATAAGCTAGAGTCATCAGAGAGAGGGAGCCTCAGTTGAGAAAATAACTCCATAAGGTCCTACTGTAAGCCAGCCTGTAGGGCATTTTCTTAATTAGTGATTGATGGGGGAGGGCTCAGCCCATTATCAGTGATGCTATCCCTAGGCTGGTGGTCCTGGGTTCTTTAAGAAAGTGGGCAGAGCAAAGCATGAGGAGCAAGCCAGTAAGCATCAACCCTCAATGGCCTCTGCATCAGCTTGTGCCTCCAGGCCCCTGACCTGCTTGAGATCCTGTCCTGACTTCATTTGATGATGAACTGTGATGTGTTAGCTGAACAAATCCTTTCCTCCCCAGGTTTCTTGGTCATGGTGTTTTATCACAGCAGCAGTGGAAACCCTGACTAAGACACTGGTTCTGTGTTGTGAAAGTAGTCGATGGTACCTGCTAAAGCCTTCTCAACTATGAAGCAAGGTTCTGTATGGTACAGATGCCACCTCCAGACTCTACTTTGAAGATTTATTGAGCTTTTCATTTTATCAAACACTTATCTTCTCTAGTGTTTGCAGTTTCTTCTCTCTGAACACTTTCCCCCCTTGCTCCTGACTTGCAAAAAGAACCTGAAGTCTCAGCTCAGTCCTATCCTTAGAAATAGATGCCCATACTTCCTCCAGAAAGTGTCCATGCTCCACGCCCAAAGTGAACACTTACACGTATATATATTCCCATCCCACTCAGTTAACAAAGGGATTTGCAATGCAATTTGCACAATGGTGCACTTATTCAACCAAAGGCTTGTGGAAAACCCTGGGTTTGGGTCATTTCAGCTTCAAAATCTAGCAAAAAGAAATCACTAGAAGTATTCACAAGGAATGGACAGCAGATGTGGTGCTCTATGGAAAACACAACTTCCAGGAGTCCTAGTTGCAACCAGTCCTTTCAGGAATGTGCTTCATTCCAGTACAGAGACTCCTGAAACCTCGGCATTGTGCACATTGCCTCCCAAGTCTCCGTTCTCTCCATCTACTGTGGCCATAGAGCCTTGACTGAAATCACAGAAGCAATGAATACAGATGGAGGCCACATTCAGGCCTTTGTAGTAAGATACACTACATGTATCTTATGTTAGTTATATTGACTAACCCTAGTCAAGAGAGAAGTGTAGTGGTGTGACTCTGGGCATATGCCTTGGTGGAAGCTTATTGTCCAAGAGTCTTGCCTCTTATGATTTTCTCCTTCTTTCCTTCTTGCCACCAATCAGCTGACTATGCTGACTAAAACCCTATCCCATACTTGGTCTTCAGCTGTCTTAAAGATGGAGACCTGATAGGAACAGGAGAAAACTAGGGCATTTGAGAGGAACCATAGGGTGAGTTCTGGGTCATATATTATTTCACAGTCAATTTTCTGGTTTAGATCATTGTCAGAGTTCCCTAAAAGAACAGAACAAAACGTGTGTGTGTGTGTGTGTGTGTGTGTGTGTGTGTGTGTACATGTGTATTAAAAGGAGATTTATTACAATAGCATACATGGTATGGTCCAACAATGGCTGTCACACACCGGAGAGGCTAAGAATCCAGTAGTTGCTCAGTCCACAAGGCCAGAGGTCTCAGCAGTTCTAATCTGACCCTGAAAGCCTGCAGATTCCCACAGAGTGACTTCTTCAGTCAACATCAGAAGCCTGAGTAAACTGGTTCTAATGTCTGCCAAGGACCACGCCAGCCACAGGCAAGCAGACAGAAGGCCGAGGTTCCCTCTTCCACATCCTTTAACGGAGGTTCCATCAGCAGCTGCTGCTCACAGTTAGGGTTGTCTCCTCTTTCAAATCATCTCTTCAAGGCGGTCTCTCCCAAGAGTGCCCAGCAGCCACTCTAGTTGACTCCAAATGAAGTGGGGCTGACAATCAAGTTTCACCATCATAGTCACACACTGAGGTTCTGTGAGAAGTGTCATTGCAGAAAGTGAAGGAAGTGTACACAGGAAGTCTCTTTACTACTTTTGTTACTTCCTGTGAATACAAAAACATTCCAAGGTAAACTTTTTTAAGTGAAAGTGAAAAATATTACCAAAATCCCAATGATGGTTTGCTGTGGGATGGTCTGTATGTCAAATGCTCTGATTGGTCAATAAATAAAACACCGATTGGCCAGTGGCCAGGCAGGAAGTATAGGCGGGACTAACAGAGAGAGGAGAATTGAGAGAACGGGAAGCTGAGTGAGGGAGATACTGCCAGCTGCCGCCATGACAAGCAGCATGTGAAGATGCCGATAAGCCACGAGCCACGTGGCAAGGTATAGATTTATAGAAATGGATTAATTTAAGATGTAAGAACTAGATAGCTAGAAGCCTGAGCCATTAGGCCAAACAGTTTAAACAATATAAGTCTCTGTGTTTACTTGGTTGGGTCTGAGCAGCTGTGGGACTGGCGGGTGACAGAAATTTTGTCCTGACTGTGGGCCAGGCAGGAAAACTCTAGCTACAGTGGTTTTCTACTTTTTGAAAACTAGAAAAAAAAAAATCTCAAAAAATACATATAAATCTCAAAGGACACCAAAAAAGCCAAAAGAATGCAACAAAGCTGGGCATGTTAATGTACACCTGTGACACAGGCACTGGGGAGTCTGAGGCAGGAGGATCAGGAATTCCATGCCAGCTTGGGCTGGGTAGTGAGTGTAATGATATGGCAGCCAGCGGGAGGCCCTGGCTGGGCAGGCCAAGGTGTCCCATGGGTGAGGGAAACATGTCAGGCAGATGCTGCAGCGGGCTGCAGCGCGGGGAAAGTCACTCACACCCCAGGCACCGCATCCACGTGGAAATGAGTTTATTATAATAGAAAGATAGAAAGAAACATAAGGAGAGAGGGAGAGAGACAGAAAAAAGGGAGGGCAGAGCGAGGGTGCACAGCTTGTGGCGGAGAAGGGAGGAAGGGCAGAAGACAGAGCAGAAGGGGGAGGAGTTTTCTTCTTAAAGGGAATACAGGATGCTGTCAGGAGGCCACCTGCAGGGTCCCCAAGGGGTGGGTCAGAATGCTAACAGCAAGACCCTCTTTCAAAACAAAACAAAGCAACAGATAGTGCTGAAAGGGCTTTTATGTTTTGAACCCGAGAGTGTAGTGATCAGAACAGTATGGTACTGATGTAGAGACGGACATTTGGACCAAGGCATACAATATTCAACAACAAGTCATCACAAATGTGGCTAGTAGGCTTTGTTACGTGAGTGTGAATGTGCACATGTGTTAATGTGCATATACTTAGATGTGGATGGAATTCAGAGAATCTCTTTTTGAACTGTTTTTTTTCCCCCCCCTTGGTATGGGTTCCAGGCATCAAACTCAGGTTATCAGACTTGTGAGTCAAGCACCTACACTTGCTGAACTATTTTGCTGGCCCTAGTCAGAGGATTTTGAAGAGGGTGACAAGACCCATTAATAGAGAAATAACAGGCTTTTCAACAAATGGTGGCTGGAAATTGGATATCCACATGCAAGAGTATTAAGTACCTAACAGCACATACAAATAACTCAGAGCATCAGAGGATAAAATGTAAGACCTGGGTATGGAGAGATGGCTCAGTGGGTAAGAGCGTTTGCTGTAGAAGCATGAGTGCCTGAGTTTGAGTCCCTAGCACCCATGGTTTTTGTATTTTTACATCTGGATGTAGCTGCATTTGCACCTGTAACCCCAGTGCTATTGTGGATGGAAACAGGTGAATTGCTGATGTTTGCTGGCCCCTGTAGCTTCCTATTTGGGAACCGTTCTGTCTCAAGGGATTAAGACAGAGAGTAATAGAACAAGATCCTATTGTGGCCTCTGCATGTGTGTGTGGGCTCATGCACCCGCATAAGTGTGTTCATACAATATACACATAACATACACCCCCACACACACGAGAGAGAGAGAGAGAGAGAGAGAGAGAGAGAGAGAGAGAGACTTGACTGTTAGCCTTAACATAGAGGAAATTTTATTCTGATACATGCTACAACATGGATGAAACCCAGAGACATCAAGCTAAGTGAAACAAGCCCGTCACAAAAAGATAAACACTGGTGACCCCACTTACAGGAGGTGGTCCACAGCCAGAATTCTAGAGACAGGAAGTAGAGCGGGACTGATGAGTGGGAAAGCGGGGCTCCCTTACCGGGAACAGTTCTAGTTGTTGCAGAAGGGAGAGTTCTGGAGACCAGTGTTGGTAATAGTGATAGGACATTGTGAATGTATGTGATGTCACCAACCTGCTCACAGTAGCCTGAAGGTAGCAACTTATATGTGCATTTTGTTGCATGGAAAGTATTATAATGGTGTTAGTGAAGTAAAAACTCTCCACTTGACAAAAATAGACAATCAGGAGAAGTAGCACAAAGTACATCCCTGGGCTGAGGTTGGGATGGGGGGCTGGGAATCGGTGCGCAGAGCACTTGCCTGATATGCAGGCATGCGAGAAGCCCCAGGTTTCAGGTTTCATCCCTGCATTGCACAAACCGGTCATGGTGGTGTATATCTGCAATCCCAGTATCCCAGAGATAGAGGCAGAATTAGAAGTTCCAGGTCACCCTTGGCTACATGGTGAGTTTGAAGCCACTCTGGGCTACCTGAGGCCTTATTTCAAAGTAAATCCTTGGTATTTTTTCAATATATTTGACCACACAGTAAGATATGGTGGGCTGCAGTGAACAGAAAACCCACAACCTTAGGCTATCGTCAAGAGCCACTGAATTTGCAGGCAGCAACCCTCACCTGTGTGACCACCAGGATAATCTAGGGAGGGACAGCCGAGTGTGAGCAACTGTGTGCAACCTCCAGGAGGCAACCACAAGGTTCTATTGTAAGCACCTGATGAGAATCTGGTAGAGCAGAGAGGAAAGATGAGAGGGCTTTCTGGTTATGCTAAATATGTAAACAAAAATGTTGACATAACATTTGGAGGGTAGGACTTTCCTCCCATCCACTTTATCACCAAATTATGTGGATCAGAAATAGCTGAATCTCCGCTCTGCTGGCTAGGGTCTTTGAAGACTGCTTTTGGAATTGAGTGAGGAAGGGATGAGGAGAGGAGGAGGAAAAAAGGGGAGAAGTGGGGAGAGGAGTGGATAGGGAGGGAGGGAAGGAGTTCAGGAAGAGAAGCAGGTAGATGTTGGGGGAGGAGGAAGATGAAGAGTGCAAATGGAGGAGGATGTCAGAAATATACAAGGAACACAGGAATGCTGGGTGTCGTTCTCAGCATGGCACGGTTTACTAACTTCATCTGCACAACCAGACACTTGAGTTAGGTATAAAACTCCAGGTTACAAATAAACTAAGGAAGGTTCTGAGAGGTGGAATGATTGCACAGGAAAATGGGTGAGGATGCTGAGAGCTCACCCTGGTTCTGACCAAGCAGCCTCATTTCTGTTGCCCATGTGTGTGCACTAAGGAGAAAGGTGACCTCAAGAACCAGACACCCTGTTTGGAATCTTTCATGATTGTCTCTGGCTTCTTCCTTTGCTTCTACATAGCTGGTATGTATTTCTTAAGAAGGACGTCATGGTGTGTGATGGGGAGTAAAATGTTATAAATACAGTAAAATGCGAGTTGATGACAGACTATATAAAAGCACACAAAAACTCAGAAATAGGTTGTCGGCACAACCAAGGGAATAGAAATAGCCCCAAACTAGACTCAAAACTCACTATTTATAACATTCTTTAAAATGTCAACATTACAGTGAAAATTGAAATTTGTGCAATTCAGGAGCTCCTGAGGGTTGGGATCTGGGGAAGGGCATGCCCCTCCACCCTGTAGCACCCTCATTATATTCCTGGGTAAAGAAGGCACCCACTATTATTTTTGCTAACCTGGGTCTTATTGCATAAACACTATTATTTTTTTTTCTAAAGGAAAATGAAAGTATTTTGAAATTTATTGAAGGAAGGAATTTTTAAAACACAATGCTTACTTTAAAAAAAAGCGTAGTCCACCTTGAGTGGGAATTCATGAAAATCCCACTATGCGCAAGACTGAGAGATTTCAATTCTAAATGAGTTGTTAAAAGGTAGGCAGAGCCCTGAAGCTCCACATGCAGCATTGTGGTGGATGGAGGGAGGGCTGTCTCTCCATATTGACATCTGTTTATAACTCAGGCCTCCAAAATGGGAATGCAGATGAAGCCAGCCAACAGGGATGCCTAAGAGACATAAGTGAGAATTACGGCAATTAAGGCAGTCTCCGAGGAAATTAGACTGGCCCATTAATTACAATGCCTTAAAGGGAAAGCGGTCCCAATGAAAATGCAATAAATTAAAATATCAAAAAGCAAATTAGCAAGAAGATGCAACTTCTATGAAGATGCACAAATCAGAGGGACTGGTTGGGATGAGAAACAGAAGAAAAAAATACTGAGTGGAAGGAATTCCAGGCAGGGCACAGCAGCCAGCACAGGCTGCAGCCTACTGGGTTCCTGCAGCTCCTCCTTTTTTCCCTGCTTCCCTCAGTCTACCTTCCTCTCTTCCTCCCTCCCCCGCTCCTGTTTTCCTTCTTCCCCTCCATCTTTCCTTCCCTTTCCCCTCTCCTTTCTTCCTCCTTCCTTCTTTCCTATTTCTTTGCTCTCTCCTTTTTCTCCTCCCTCCCCCTCCCTCCCTCCCTCCCTCTCTCCCTTCCTTCCTTCCTTCTCTCCAGCCCATTAGTCATTTCTCCTTTTGACCCTCCTTTTTGTCTCACTGAGCTGTCCCCGCTCCCCCTCTCCCTCTCCGACAGGGAAGTTGCTTACAACGCAGCCAACCCCTTCCAGCTCTAGTGGTTCTTAAACATTTACCAAGTCCACAGTGGTTCACTTACTATCACTCTACAAGCTGTCATTATTTTAAATGCTTCGGGTGTGGGATTCTCCTTCCAATAGTGGAGTTGGCCTTATTACCTGCTGTGGGAATTTTGGCAGCCTCAGTTTCTCCACCTGCACACTGGGTGTTATATATATCTGTGAATAGTTGACTTAAGGACATGTTTTCCATGTGTCCTGATTCCCTCCATGACTGCAAATTCTGTCTCACTGCCTGTTCAGTCTCTGAGAAGCCGGAATGCCCGAACCCTATCTTCATTTTGAACACTGGTCGGATCCAGCCGTATGCAACAGGTTTGCATCTGTGATGGTGTGAAAGGTCAGGCTGTCTGGCCACCTTTTGAAGCAGACTGTGAACTCTTTGACAAATAGACAATATTTCATAATTCTTTGCACCAAACACATGACAGCATTCTCATAGCACCTCCTGGCCTCTCCATCGATTTCTCAACCCAGCCAGAACCTGGAGCAGTGCCAAGGTGGGCTCTGCTCAGGGTGCGGGGATGAGTTGGCACACAGGTTCTGTAGAACAGCCCTGGCTTTCAGGAGGTCCTCTCACCGGTGGGTTTGCTAGCTCTGCCACCATTTCCCATCTGGGTTTCTGTTGTGCTTGCAAGAGTAGCTTCATTGATCTCATCAATTCTCTTTCCCATCTTTGGCATTGGAAGGTGATACTAACCCCACTTTAATGCTTCTTGTGTTTTGCAAATTATAGGATTATAATGGATGGACTGACAAGACAAACCATTTTCACCAAATTGCAGAGAAAGCCATGAACTGTCCTTTGTTTAAATGGCCAGGGGTAATGTGTCCTGAGGGTCCATTCACCAGAGTCCAAGGTCCATGAACACAGATGGTGAATATCCTCTCAGCAGACTTAATTCCACGGGAGCAGAGGAATGCCAGCACTTGAACATTTTTATTTTGAATTCCTGAAGGCAGGCAGAGGTTTCCTAATGAGGTTTTTTTTTTTTTTTTTTCTTTTACAGCAATTATACCTGATGACCTTTTCTTCTCTTGTTTGAAAATAAGTTTGAGGGGGTCTTAAAAGGCATCATGTAAGGGAGGTTGTAGCTTGAAGTTTAGAGTTCATTATAAAAATGAAGTCTCTCCTGGCCTTCTGGAAGGACCAGGAACAGTCTCTCTGCTGCATGTTCTTTTAGTTCAATAAGTAATTAAAATCACAGCCAGCACTAACAGGGCAGTTTCTCCTGATCTTATCTGCCACTTAGAACTCTGTGTAAGGGAAAGAGACAGAAGAAAGGGAGTGGATTCTGCAGGGGCTGTATGGGCCCCTGGGGCAGGGTCTCCTTCTCCTTTGTGCATCTTCTCAGGCCTGAGTTTCTGCTACCCATTAGGCATCTAATGAATGTTCTGGCACAAAGTGAATGAACATTTTCCCCCTTAAAACATTTTTGTTGAATTGCAATAATATACAAGGAGCACACAACTACAGCATACGCTTGGATGAACTGTTACAAATTCAAAATCACCTGTAAATCTAGAGCCTCAGCCAAGACATAGAGCAAGTACAAAACCCAGATGTCCTCCCATGCCTTGTGATATAGCACAGCAGCTTAATCTGACTGAGACAGCAGAACGGAATGACCAGAGTCTTGTTTAACTATGTGTCACTGATGGACATTCATTGTTTTCAAGTTTAGGGCTAACATAAAGTCTTTCAAGAAGTGTGTGTGTGTGTGTGTGTGTGTGTGTGGTGTGTGTGTTATACAGGGGATAGTGTGTGCACATATGTGTGTGTGTGCTTCTGGAGCCAGAGCAGGTTGTTGGATATTGTCTTAGGGTTTTATTGCTGTGATAAGATGCCATGACCACAGCACTCTTATAAAGGAAAACATTTAATTGGGGCTTGCTTATGAGTTCAGAGATTTAGTCCACTATCATCATGATGAAAAGTTTGGTGGCACACAGGCAGACTTGGTGCTGGAGAGGTAGCTAAGAGTTCTACATCTGGATCTGCAGGCAACAGAAGGAGAGAGTGATCCTTGGGTCTGGCTTGAATATTCGAAACTTCAAAGCCCACCCACCCCCAAAGTGACACACTTCCTCTGACAAGGTCACACCTACTCCAACAAGACCATACCTTCTAATAGTGCCACTCCCTATGAGGCTATGGGGGCCATTTTTATTCAAATCACCACATATGTCCTGCACTTAGCACATGCTGACTTGCATACACACACACACACACACACACACACACACACACACACACACACACACATCGTCTCAGCCTTATTCTTTTAGATAGGATCTCTCACTAAACCTGGAGTTGGGCTGGTACCACAGAACTCCTCCTGTTTCCACATCCCACAGAGATAGGTTATGTGAGTTCTGGTATCCAGGCGTGAGTACCTCATGCTTGGACAGCAAAAGCTGCCATCCCTGCATCCCTGGCTTAGGTAATCAACACCTTGAGGTGAGTCCAGGAGACAGTTTATGGGGTTTGGAAGATGAATGTTTTCCTGATGGCCGTGGCTACAGGAGAAGGAAGGAGATAAGGCTAGAAGAACAGGAAGGACAGGCTGGGAATAACCATGGAGATGAGATGTCAACTATCCTCTGTGCAGATCACAGTGTGACACTTAGGTAAGCCTGAGAAGCGGGCGGACCACTGACAAGAGGGAGAGATGAGGAATTACCAACCTGCAGGGTACAGTCTCAGAGGAGAGAAAGGCCTGTGGCTGCCCAGACATCGCCCACAGAACCCTCAACATCCAAGTCTTCTGTCTCCAGACACGCTGACTTGGAAGTTCCTCAGAGGCCACAGTATTAAACATGGCTGCCAGCTGCTACTCAGACCACTGCCTCCTGTATTTCTGCTGCGGTTTGGAAGTGGTCTAAGTGTCTTCCCCAAAGCCCATGCACTAGATGCCTGTGTGGCAGTGGGTTCTTTCAGAGGTGGGTCTGAGTTCAAGGTAATTAGGATATAAGAACACTAACCTTGGAAGGGATTAATGTAGTTCTCACAAAACCTGGTTAGTTCTCTCAAGACAGAATTCTTAAAAAGATAACTGGGACTGGAGAAATGGCTCCATTGTTGGGAGAACGGGCTCAATTCCCAGCACCCACATGGTAACTCACAACTATCTACTGTAGCAGGAATCTTAAAAATTTTTATTAATAAAATCAAACCTGAGCCAGGTATTGGGGTGAACTGGAAGATCAGAAAACCAGAACAAGCCACAGCTAACCTCACCTGGCCAACTTCTCAGCTGATCTTGTTTCCTCAGACTGGAAGCCTCTGTGTCCTCATATCCGAATGGCTCTCAGCTGAACTGCTGCTCGAAAGCCTGAAGCTTAACCAGCTAAAAGCTTCTAGTTTCTGGTCCTCATGCTTTATATACCTTTCTGTTTTCTACCACCACTCCCTGGGATTAAAGGCTTGCTTTCTGGGATTAAAGGCATGAGTCACCATGCTTGGCTGTATCCTTGAACAGATAGATGGATTTCTGCCTCTGGAATGCTAAGATTAAAGGCATGTGCTACCACTGCCTAACTTCTATGTTTAATATTGTGGCTGTTCTGTCTCTGACCCCAGATAAGTTTATTAGGGTGCACAATATTTTGAGGAACACAATACCACCACAATCTACTTCAGTTCCAAGGGGTCCATGGCACAAGGCGTGCACATGGTGCATATATACATACAGGCAAATTACCCATACACATAAAAAAAATGTAAACAACCTCATGTGTTTGGCCCTTTAGTACACAGTAATTTCCCAGTCTATTTCTCCACTATACTGTGACACAGGTAGGGGCCTTGGATCCTCGAAACACAAGAGTCATGAACAAAATAAACCTCTTTATAAAGTTCCAGGACTCGGGTGTTTTGTCATGACAGTACAATGTGAACTAGCACTACTTCTTTGTCCGTACTGTGTACGTCTGTGTTGTGCATCACAGTGTGGAACACATGAACACGAACACCCACGTGTGTGCAGGCATGTACACACACATTCTCACACACCCCATATCTACCCATCCCCTTTGATGTTGAGTACATACCTTTCTTTCTCATCCCTTGGCCTGAAATGGGGTTGAGGGCAGTAGTTCCATACGCTTCACAATGGCAGCTCTCTGTGTTAAGGTGAGTTTTATAATCAACTCCAAATTTAGGGAAGCAAACACAGAGTTTTTGCTCTGAGGCCTTGTATACTCAAGGGAAGAAGACAAGGGAGATATCCCATGACAGCTGAGGGGTCCTGAGTACCCTGTCTTCAGGGGCTGGCACGTGCAAGTGATAGCATACCTGGAGTGGATTTTTTCTTTCTACAGGACTCAAAGTGGAAAGCTCAGTCCTGAGCAGCTGCTGGGCTGTGGTTGGGTCCTCACAGAATTACTCAACACCTAACCATGCCCACACCACACATGTGCCACCCCAGTCTCCAGCTCACAGGTGTGTCCCATGTTGAATTAGGCACACATCACAGGTGTGTCTCATGATGAATCATGCAGACATCTCCACTGATTAGCGAATGAGTGCTGCAAACACAAACGGGAGGTAGAGGTGTTATCTCTGGCCAGGTGTTCCTTTTCATGGCTGGCTATTGCAACATGCAGATTACTGTATCTGGATTGTTCTACCATCTACCTCTCCTTGTCCTCATCCAGGTCACACCTGACCTCTGTGGAATTTCAATTCTAGAGCTCATGCTCTAGGGACACTTGTCTTGTTGTCTTGATCTTCCTAGATAAGTTGGGATCAGACAGGGATCCATGTGATGTGTGTGCATAGCATCTTGTACTTCATTCTCTGAGCTCTTTATACACACACACACACACACACACACACACACACTCATCACAACACACAGACACACTCACTTGTATCTATTTGTTGATGTGTCTCCTTAATAAATATTTTCTCTGACCATGGAGATGGATTCAGTGGGTGAAGTCATGAGGCCCTGAGTTCAGATCTTCATCACCCTTGGGGAAGTTGGGAGTGCTGGCACACAACATCTGTAACTCCAGAATTAGGATGGGGAGGAAGAGAGACAAGTGGATCCCAGTGGCTCACTGGCTACTCAATGTAGATGAAACAGTGAGCTCCAGGTTTAGAGAGAGACTCTGTCTCAAAAAACAAGGTGAAGGGTGATCAAGGAAGATATGGGATGTTGATTGCTAGTCTCCATACTCAAATACACAAGCAAGCACACCAACATGAACACGTATATCCACATGCACACTATGAACACATACACACACATATGCATGAGCATACACATACCCTAAAACAAAAAAAAGTACATTTTCTCTACTACAAATAAGAGTCTTGGAGCTGAGATAATGTTTATTCTAGCTTAGCATTTTGTACCCACAATACTGTACCTGGAACACAGTAGGCACTCAATAAATGCTCACAGCTTAAGGGAGCTTATAGATATAGGAAAAAATTGAATGAGTTAGTAAATCTCACCAGAGTATCACCAAAAGATTAAATGTCATGAAGTCACCCTAAAGCATCTTGGTCATTTATAGTGTTACAGATGCCCTGAAACCTAGGCCATGGTGGCCTTTCAAACAGACTCACAAAATCCCCAGGCTTCTGTGAGCCCAGCCTCCCTGCTTCTCCCATTTGATCATCAGCCATTTCGAGCAGGAGTTGTTGATTTCCTTTAATTAAGGCTGGAAGGGTGACTTCCTGAGCGGGTAATACATTTCTGAGTTCAGCATTTCATCTTTGCGGCTCACATTTCACTCGGAAATGGGGCAGATTCATTAAAAGTACGGCCAGACGGCTTCCACTTTGGTTGCTTGTTTGCCTACGTTTAGTGAATGAATAAATAACATGCCTATTCATTATCAACTTCTGAGTGGAAATAATTGTTGTGTTCCCTCATTTGCTGAAATAATGTTCCTTGCTCATGGAGTGCCTTCTGCCTCTGTCACCACAGTGCTTCCCTCCTCCAGAGCTTGCATATCCCTCAGGCTCACCTTTGAGAGCGGCCATTGCTCTCCACAGTCCTCCAGGGCCTCGTTCTGCACACATGCATGGAGAATGTGCCTTCATGGAAAGAGACCCTGGGACCCTCAGCAGCAAATGAGTCTGGTAGCCCCATTAATTTCTGAGTACACACCTGGGGGGCCTGAGGTATTATAATGTAATCACTACTAAGAAAGTTGAAATTCCTATGTACTTTGCCCAAAAAAGTGTTTTACAGCTAAGAAATACTCATTCTCTGTCCTGTGTGACCGCGTGCCTAACCTTGCTCATATGAAGTAGGAGAAGTCACCACCACCTGGTGACTCCAGGTGGGTGGAAGATCTAAGTGACTCTTGAGACTTCATCATTTACCTCTAAACAAATGTTTGCCAAGCACCTATTCTGGTCATGGATTAAAGATGGCTGGGTCCCTCACCTCAATTTTTACTTTGGACAAAAGATATTTTCTTCGTTATTTTTCCCATTGCCACGATAAATGTAATTCAAGGAAGGAAAGGTTGGTTTCAGCTCGAAGTCGGAGGGAATAGTTCGTAATGCAGGGAAGGCCTGTGTCAGATCGAGGCAGCTGGTCACATTGTGTCTTAGGAAGCAGAGAAGGGTGAAGGCTGGCGCTCAGCTCCATTTCTCTTTTTGATGCAGTCCACCGCCCCAGCCAGGGAATGGTCCCACCCACATTTAGTATGAATCCGTCAACCTCAGCTTTCCTAATCAAGGTAATTCCTCACAGGTGTGTCCAGAGGCTTGCCTCCTAGGTGACTCCAGCGTTTGTCCAGTTGACCATCTTTATTGACCACCACAGAGGCCTACCCAGTGTCCCAGCCTTTCTTAGTTCTCTGTAGACTTTCTCTCTTCCACAGTGACCTGCCAAGAACTCACTTATCACAATAATCCCCTGTCTAAGATCCCAAGATTCTACTTCCCTCAGGATTCAGCTCTCAGCCCTTTGCTCGGCTCCATGTCTCTTTCATGCTGCCAGGTCCTCATTCCTGCTGGGACCCTGTGTGTGGTCTGGTCCTTGTCCGCCCTGAAGCTTTGTGTCTCTCTCTTCTCTAGCCTGTCTAACACATGGAACTACAGAAAGTTTCCTGAATCTTTCATGATTTTCATTCTACGCCTTTATCCACACAACACCCCCACCCACCCACCCACACCTCTGGGACTATGTTATACTCTTTAAAATGTTAAAGGGTGTCATAACTTGAATGTGAAATGTCCCCACACAGGCTTGTGTGTTTGAACACTGATTCCC
Organism: Peromyscus attwateri; assembly: GCA_902168425.1. NCBI lineage: Eukaryota > Metazoa > Chordata > Mammalia > Rodentia > Cricetidae > Peromyscus > Peromyscus attwateri. The sequence goes on from CABHPP010143740.1 coordinate 41,536, forward strand.
AGTGCTATTTAGGGAGGTTGTGGGGGCCCAGCTGGTGGGTTTTAGCCGAGCTTTGCTTCCAGGTTTGCCCTGCTAAGACATGAACAGTGTGTCAAAGCTCCTGCTGTCCTGAACCTAGCTATTCTAGTTGCTCTGCCCTTCCCGCCAGGATGGACTGTACCTTCTGAACTGTGAACCAGAACAGACCTCCTGTTGTTTCCTCTTTCCAATATTCTGTCACAGAGTTGAGGGCCGCAAGGAACACAGGAGGGTACCCATTCAAATCTCTAGGGTCCTATGGCTCTCTGATAGGAGCCAGAGTGATGTGACAGGGACTAGCGGGGAGTGGAGAAAGTTTGAGCATGTGCGTACTCATCTGGAAAAAGAGCAGCTACCACCCAGGAACATACAGTTTCTCTATTCACCAGAAGAGAATGTGGCCTCTGTTTCAGGGCTCTTGACTCAACTGAGAGCAGTAGGAACCCGAATTACTGCATCTCTGTAAGTTAGCATTGTACAGGAAACACAGTGATGCCCGAGGGAGGCAGAACATGTATACAAATGGATGAAGACAGATTTTTGTTTTCTATTTGTAAGCTTGAAGTCATATCCACTCTCGAAAAAAGACTAGGGATGTTGCTATATCTTTTTAATGGTGAGGAGAAGAATGTTTTTGTTTTAGCCAGCCTTCAAACCCAGCCAAAAGAAGAGCTGGCATCCACCCATGAAAGGCAATTTGAGAGGGGGCATTCAGCTCTGCTGCCTAAAAATACCTACTCCCTGTTGGATGGGATGGACACTCCCAACATCAACACCTTTAATGGGCTGCATCTTACAGCCTTTCCTTCCAGGGAACCCATGACAGCTTGCCCTCTCTGTGATCTCCTGAGGATAAATACAAAGAGACAATGGATTCTCTTCCCATTGACACTAACACTTTTTGTATGACTTCAAACAACTTCCTTCCCTTCTCAAAAGCCAGCTGCCTCAGATGTAAAGAGAGTGTTAGGAGTGGCTGGTGACATCCGAGGTCTCTGTCATTGGTATTTGCTGTGAAATTAAATTCGGTAACTGCCTAATCCTGGAGTGGCTCAGGGCTGGGGATGAGGCTCTGCTGGCAGAGTGCTTGCCTAGCACTCATGAAGCCCCGGGTCTCTCCCCAGCACCATATAAAATGAGTGTAGTGGTACAAGCCCAAACTCCCGGTGCTCAGGAGGTGGAGACAGGAAGATCAGAAGTTCAAGATCATTCAGTTACATATCAGCTTTGAAGCCAACAGAGCTACCGAGACCCCTCTCAAAACAATAAAACAACAACAGATACCCCCAAACCTGTTCCCTATTAGGGCATATTAGAAACTCAAAAAATGCACAGAAGAAAGGGCGAGCCAGCCAAGATTTCAGCTAGGTGAGGTATCTGGAAGAGTCTTAGCTCACATCTGTCGGAAAGGGCAGTGACTGGTCAATGCCAGCTAACCGGTACCACGTGGGAAGAAAAGCCCAGACTTACCACATCAACTAAAATTTTAAAGCTAAGCCAGAAATCCATGATTTTATATAAAAAGCCCCAATGGCTTAAATGTTGGCAGTTAAATCACTTAAGCAAACAAAATCAGTACGGGTAACAAAAAACACTGACCTTGGATGGACTTAATCCATCCCTGACCTAATCCTCCTGAGGTCAGGAATGAAAGCTGATTGGCTAAGGCTGCATCATATGCCCACCCCCCTTCTGATGGTTCCCTGAGTCAAAGTGGAGAAAAGTAAACAAAAGCAGCATATGTCTGCACAAGGCACAGACCCAAAAGACTAACATCCTGCGCACCCCTGCTGCCTTTGCTTTGTTATTGTTGTTTTATTTTATTTTTTTAATTTTTTTTTTAACCAGACCCTTGCATCATTTATTTTGAAATGTCTAGAGTTGAAAAACAGCCACAGCGCTGTTGTAATTGGACTTCCCCTCACTCCTGGGATTTCTGCTTTCTCAGGGAGGTGCCTCCTAAAGGAAAGCAATTGGAAGTGTGTGCCTCCCACCTCTGAGCCACACAGCCAGCTGATCTGCCCCAGGAGACCCTGGTTTACTTTGGGGGTAATTCCTACTTCTTGGACATAGGTTCTTGTTTGTTTTCCTCTCTGCAGATCATACATATTTCATCTCAGCCGCTTTTCCACATCAGCAGAATCTACTCACTAGGACCAGATTCCTCTCACGCCCCAGGCTCCATTCCGATTAACTCTATTTATGTAATTTATTTTGGCTGCCTGTTTCCCATTTGGGAGATCGATACAGATTTAAATGAGAAGTGAGAGTATTTGCAGCCACTTCAAGTGTTGATCAAACACGGGGCGGCTGCTCCGGGTCTGTGTGGGAGGAGCGTGCTAAGACTGGCGAGTTCCGGGGAGATGGAGGAGGGAAGGAAAGAGAAAGAGAAGAGAGAGTTGAGCCAGAAGGAAAGAAAGAGGGGAAGGAAGGAAAGAAAACAGACATACGGAGGGAGTATAAGGAAGGAGGGGAAGTGCAAAAAGGACGAAAAGGAGGCAGGGAGGGAAAGGGGCGAGGAGAGGAAAAGAGGAGGGGCAGGAGTGGGAGAGAGGAAGGACTGAGAAAGAAAGGAAGAGGAAATGAAAAGTAGAATGAGGAAAAGAAGTGGCCAAGCTAGTTTTCCACCCCCGCCCTGGCCCCCACCTCCAGTTTGGGTGGCAAATACCAGGTGCTTTGAGCCTTTAACTAAACTTTTGCCCCAACATCTGCATGCTGAGACCTGACCAGAAACAAGCTGAGCCAGTTGTTGCTTATAGTGGCTCCCACCTACAGCAGAAGCATGCTGCTGGCTCCTGTGCACACAGCTTCCAGCTATCCCCGTTTCTCAGAGCAGGCAGGAACCTGCAGCCTCGGTCCAGCTCTGCCAGGATGTGGGTGCCCTTTGCCTGGTGGATATTGCAATCTAGAATTCTGCGTTTCAGCACTCTCTCCTTAGCAGACAAAGGGTCTAGGATCCCAGACCCAGACCCAACTGTGTGCAGTTGGTGATGGCAGGTGGAGGAGAATCCCTTTGTTATGGTTCAGGAGCCTCCTTTCCTCAGAGCTTTACTCTGGCCATTGCCTGTTTTTCAAACAGTAAGAGCCTGCTGTAGCAACCAGGAGACCACACACACACACACACACACACACACACACACACACACACGCCGCAAATGTTGGGATTCAGGAGGCTGCCATCATGGTTTGGTTCTGCCTTGTAGCGTCGGAGCTGACTATGGTGTTCCAATCTGTGGGGAAAGCTGTGGTTAATTCAGTCCGTAGAACCTGCTGATTCTCCATCTGGTGCCCATGTCAATTACAAGCAAAAAAAAAAAAAAAAAAAAAAAAAAGTGTGATAGAAGAGATACATCTGTGTTTTAAAGAAATAAGAATACGAGAGATTTTGTATAAACTCAGGCTGGAAGAGATCTTGCTACCTAGATAGAAAGACTTGAAACTGGACTATCTAGTGGCCAGGGAAGCTCAATCAGTAGTGTGCAAAGCCTTTCTAGCACAACGACTTGAGTTCAATCTCCCAGAACCCACATTTAAAAAAAGAGCCAGGCATGGTCCTTTTTCTACAATCCCAGCACCAGGGAGGTTGACACAGGCAGATGTCTGGGGCCACTCCTTTGAAGAAGGGAGTGGAGAGACTAGGAAGAAAGTGAGCCTGCTCTTAGTGGATGTTCAAAAGGAAACAGAAGGGACAAGGGCTGATGAGATGCAAGTGCACAAGTGTGGTGGCCCCGACGAGGTGCACGATGACTGTCTTCCTTAGAGGAGTGAGACAGATCTGTGTATACTGACACGGAGGAGCAGCCATGATATAATCATAAGCAACCCCAAAACTATGATAAAAGTGCAGATAACAGGCTTGGTTTGGGGGTGGTGACCTGAGAATGAGTGTTGTCGGCTGAGTGAGATGACGGTTAGGGGTGAAGTCTGACGAGTATGGAGAAGGAAGCTGCAGCCCCTTTAAAAGATTGTTACTGAGGCTGGAAGATGGCCTTGTGATTTGAGCACTATAATCCACATGAAATGCCAGGTGCAACCGTAAAAAGGGGAAGTGGAGATGGGTAGTTCCCTGGAGCTTGCTGGCCAGCGAGACTAGCCTACTTGGCAAAGTCCCCAGTCGGTGTGAGACCCTGTCTCAAAAACAAAACAGGTGTGAGGTTCCTGAGAACCTGGGCACACACATGCATACATGAATACATGCATCTGTATGTGCACACACACACTCACCCCAGACATTATTCTTTCTTTGTGTTCCATTGTGTTTCAGCCAAAACTCTTTGGGGCAATTTGCAAAAAAGCAGCCGAGGTCATCAGGTTACTGGGACTCACTCCTTTGAGTGAACTTAAATAAACTTGGCCTACCACCGTGATAGGAACTGAGTAGGCCTAGAGTCACTCAGTTCTGCCATCTTCCCTCACGACCATGCTCTGTGTGGTCCACGGCTTGGAGTGAACATGCCCAGGCCTGGGTCCACTGTCTCTCTTTTCTGAACTCTTGATCACCACCTTAAACTGAGCATGCTCATTCTAACATATGCTTAATATGCATAGCTCAGGCATGCAGAAGTTGGCAGTGTCTTCTGTTTTAGCTGGGAGGCAGCACAAGCAGCCTCTGGGCAGCTTACTTCTGGGCAGGTCTCAGCTTGAAGACATCTGTAGGAAGTCTTCCTCAAAACTCAATGCACTTGATATTTGCCAACCAAACTGGGGAGAGCAGGAAAACGGCATGTTCTTTGTTTCCGTTTATTTTCCTTTTTTTTGTGATTAAAAAGGGGTCAATAAACGGAAACACAGGATATAATGCGCTTCTGCACTCCCTTTGTTCAGAGAGCATCACCTGTTGAGTAACCCTGGTGTCCCCTTCCTTGCTGTAGTAATGTCCCTCTCGTGCTTTCTCTTCAGCTTTCCTCACCGGCTTCACACTGACCAGGAGGAGAGCTGTGCCTTCTGCACCTGAGGGTTCTGAAGCCAGGCTGACTGCATGCCTTATTCCCCTTCAACACTTAGGACTTGCAAGCTAATTAATCCCATGGTGCCTCAGTTGCTCAACTGTCAACTGAGAAAATTATCAAGGAAATTAGATGAATTAAGCCTAGAAAATGCTTAGAGCTGGCCTTAGAAATCTTTTCATGATTTTTCACAGATATTAGCTATTAATCTTCACAGCTCTGATTCCATGTTTCCTCACAGAGAAAACAAAAGCCTTACCCATGGACACAGATGTTCCTGACTTTTGAACAAGAAAGTCAAGGTGTGTGTATGTGTGTGTGTGTGTGTGTGTGTGTGTGTGTTGCATGTATGTGTGTTTGATGTGTATATATATGGTTTGTATATGTCTCTGTTTGCATGTGTGTTGTATGCATATATGTCATGAGTGTGTGATGTGGGTTTATATGTGTGCATATGTATATGGTATTTGTGTACTATTTGTGGTATGTGTGTATGTACTGTGTTGGGGGTCTATATGCCTTTTGTGTTGTATGCTAGACTGACAGGTAGGAATTAATAGAGGAGACTCTTCGCTTCCTCATTATGTTTTTACAATTTAAAGTTTTCAACCAATATTGCTGATACTTAGGAATTAGAAACCTTAGGGCTATGGCAGTTATTTGAACACTGAAAGAAATGGTGTTGGTGGGTAAAAGTGCCCCCTCTGTTTTGATCATCCCTAGGGTTTCCTTCCATCCAAGTTTGCCCTGCTCCAACAAGTAAAGGGTTAATGCCTTGTTCCCACCCCAGGGTGCCTTCAGGCCTTCAGACCCTTTACCCATTGGCTGAGCATGCTGAACATAGCCTCTAACCACTGCACTACATCACCTGTGCAAGGGTTATTAATTATTATCATTAACTATTATATATTTTTAGAAAATCTTTGAGCAGCAGCACAGTATAGATCAGGCAAGACTACATGTCCCACTAATCAAAGCTAGTTTGGGTTCCTGGGATATGCAGCCTGCTGCCCTGTTCCCCACCCTGCTACCCAGGACAGTGATATTCAAATTATTCTTTACCTGGATCTGGCCTGGTAAATAATGGAGCCACTGAACGAATATTAAAGACT
>CABHPP010143741.1:8330-37755 GCA_902168425.1 Peromyscus attwateri
TAGTTCACTTTTCCTACTGTGTACAGAGCACACATTTTGAACACTAGCACACTCTACTGTATACAGAGCACTGTGGTGGTATTTTATTTGTTGTGAAATGTGGTGATATTTTATTTGTGCTTTAATAAATAAAGTTTACCTGGAGATCAGAGGAAATAGCAAGTCATTTCAAGTAAACATAGAAGTCAGGCAGCGGTAGCACACACCCTTAATCTTATCACTTAGCAGACAGGATCTCCATGTGTTCAAGGCCACACTAGGGAACAGAGCCCAGCATAGTGACGCACACCTTTAATCCCAGTACCAACCATAAAGATCTGGAGGCCTGTACAGACAGGAAGTGACAGAGCTGGCCAGGAAGAGGAAGTGATGTAGCTAGACACAGAGCAAATAAGATGGCAGAACAGCAAGGCATATAAACCTGGGTAGACAGGGAGTCGCTCTCTTTGGAAGCTTCAGAGTTGGTGAGGTGAGGTTAGCTCGTGGTTTGTCCTATTCCTCTGAGCTTTCTTTAAGGCTTTAACCCAAATTTCTAGCTCCATGTTTTTTTATTTAATAAGACCATTTAGAAGTTCGTCTACAGAGCACATATTTTTTAACACTAGCACATCAAAGTTAACACATCCCTCACTTACTTTCTCATCTTCCTCTGCTCCAGTTTGAAAATGTATTTTATCAGTATTTCCCCTTAAGAATATTTCAATTCATTAAAAGACAGTGACAATAGAATTGGGAAAGAAGAAATTAAAGAGCCTTAAATTAGAACCATTTAAGAAAATCATTGCAGAAGAGTTAAGATGTGAAAGTGCTGAAGGGTCAGAACTATAAACAATGGAGAAACTATTCATGCATATATACATTAATTTAATGACTTTTAAAGGCTTATTGTACACTGGGTTTTGTGATAGTTGCTGCAAAGGGATCATACAGTGTAAAAATAAGCTGGGATTTGCTGTTTGGGTAGAGAATTTTATTGCTTCTAAATGAATGTGGAAGATAGTGGTGGTATTGTGTTCCCCAAAATATTGTGCATGCTAATAAACTTATCTGGGGTCAGAGAACAGGACAGCCACAATATTAAACATAGAGGATAGACAGTGGTAGCACACGCCTTTAATCCTAGCATTCCAGAGGCAGAAATTCATGTGTTCAAGGATACAGCCAGGCATGGTGACACACGCCTTTAATCCCAAGAAGTGAGCCTTTAATCCCAGGGAGTGATGGCAGATAGCAGAAAGGTATATAAGGCATGAATACCAGGAACTAGAAGCTTTTGGCTGGTTAAGCATTCAGGCTTTCAAGCAGCAGTTCAGCTGAGATTCATTCTGGATGAGGACTCAGAGGTTTCCAGTCTGAGGAAACAGGATCAACTGAGGAATTGTCAAGGTGAGGAAGCTGTGGCTTGTTCTGCTTCTCTGATTTTCCAGCATTCACCCCAATAACTGGCCTCAGGTTTGATTTTATTAATAAGAACTTTTTAAGATTCCTGCTACAGAAGATAGAAAGAGGGCATTTGTAAACTCTCACTTTTCTTAGTATTAGCTACTAGGGTAATGGGTGGGTGCCATGGTCTAGTGGATAAAGATGCTCACAACAAAGGCTGACAACCTGCACTTGATCCTCAGGACCCACCACGTGGAAGGAAAGAATTTACTCCTGTGCGTGTTCCTGTGACCTCCACAGGCATGCCATGGTGCAGGCACCTTTCTCCCCCTCCAGTCAATTCCTGGCACAGAAGATGTCAAAAAAGAAGTCAACTCAGCTACCTGAGCAGTGGGCATTATTTAGCGAAACCTGTTGATGATGAATATTCTATCTACTAGGGGCTCTGAACTCTTGTCTAGCCCCATCTTCCTTAGCAGCTGTATTCATCATTTATCTCATTACTGTTACAAAAGGTCCAATAAAGCAGATGAAGAAAGGATGGGGCTATTTTTGGCTTGTGATTTGGTTATTGTCCACTCTAGTGGGGAAGGCGTGGTGGCACATGCAAGGATATGGCTTTAATTCCCAGCAGTGTAATGGAAAGAAGGAAGGAGGGAAGGAGGAATGCAATGGAAGGAAAGAACAAAGTCAAGGAGAAAGAAAGAAAGGAGAGAAACAAAGTCTTATGGAGTTAATCAAGTTAAAGTGAAATCGGTATGATTGGTGACTCATAATGGGAGATTTAGATACAGATAGATGTGGGCAGGGAGAAAAGGCCATGTGAGGACATGCAGAGAGGAGGGGATGAGAGGTCAGACTCAAGTGATAGATCTATGAGCCAAGGAGTGCCAACAACAGCCACCATTGCTCCAGAAACCAAAGGAGAGGCATGGGGTAAATACTTCCTTAGGAGCCTCAGAGTGCATCATCAGCAACGCCTTGTCCCTATGTTCTGGCCTGAAGAAGCAGGAAACACAGATCTCTGTTACATTATCAAGTTGGTGGCACTTCGTCCAGGAGGATCATAGTACTGAGCAGGAGTGCAGAATAAGAGAGAGAGTGAAGATAATGTCTGAGCAAATGATGTTGGCTGATATGGATGTCTCCTTGTGATAATAATAATAATAATAGTAATAATAATAATAATAATAAACCTTAAAAATAAGATGTTGCAAAGGTAGCACTCAGTACCACCAGACACCACAATTACCAGCAGAAACAACAGAACATGGAAAAGTTGGGTTGGCTGGGGTGCCCCAGGGATTTACCTGCCTCCACCTCCTTGGCTCTGGGATTACAAGTGTGTACCACTGTGACTGAGTTGTTTGTTTGGTTTGTTTGTTTACATGGGTTCTGGGGATTGAACTCAGGTCCCTCTGTGCTTGTGAGTCAAGCACTCTACTGACCAAACTATCTCTTGAACTCTCAGAGAGAACATTCTTCATAAATACTTATGAAACACTTGTAAAAACTAACATCAAATGGAGATATCAAATGATAAGAATTATTCAGAGTATATCCTATGATGATGTTGCAATAGAAATTAGTGGTATAAAATGATAAGAGAATGCATGTGTTTATACCGTGGCTCTCTCCTCTGATTCTTTGAGTTCATTTTAGAATTTGTAATTGTGTTTGCCTTTTTCTGGTTGCTCAAAAATGGATAGTGTGCCCTAGCATCCTCGTAAGTCAATCTGGAATAGTAATCAAGTTCTAGAATTTTCCTCCACTCCCTGGAGCCATTGTTTTGGAGGTACTTTATCTTTTGGCCTCATTTAGAGCTGTGTGCTGTCCCGCCATGCTGCAGAGCTGTCTTCTCTACCCCCTGCCCTCCCCCCATCATTTTTTTCTTCTGGAGATTTTCCTGAAAGGATGAGGAACATTTTCAGGCTCCTGTGTTTAAGAGTGGCTTTTTTCCACAGACACAAGCGATTCATAATTTGTCTAGTTACAGAATCCTAGAATTCAAATACTCCGGGTTTTTTTGTGTCTTTGGAGCCAGTTCTCTACTGATCAAAAAGGCCAATGAAGAGGTCTGTGCATCTTATTCTTGCACAGGCAACCTGCTTGTTTACTTGGAATTCTTTCTCTTCAAAGATCTTTTAAGGATGTCTTTGAAGTTTCAAGTTAATGAGAATTTTTCCAAGTCTAGGATTTGGGTTTTCATCTTCCTGGCACTCCTTAAGCCCCTTAAACTTAAAAGCACATTTCTGCCTACACGTCAGGAAAAATTGTCTTTTCTTTTCTCTATCTCATAGATTTTCCTCTCATGTGTTTACTTTTGAGCCAAGTGGTTAAGGATGAAGTCTCCATCTTTGGCTCAGTCTGTATCAAGAGTCTGTTGGAATCTGAGACCTGTTCACTGTCCCTAATGCTTCCTACTGAGGGCCATGCCATAATTAACACTCTCTTTGAAAATAGAGCTACTGTGTTTACATGTTGGCAGACAGTAGCCCAAGCACCCATGATTGGAGGCTTGGTCTGCAGGCGACACTGTTAGGAGATGGTGGAGTCCTTGTGATGAGGGAATTCATAGAGGTTCTTAGATCATAGTCCTTAGCACTCAATAGTGACTGTTGAGTGCCACCTGTAGCACGAATCTTAAAAGGTCTTATTAATAAAAACAAACCCTGGAGCCAGGTATTGGGGTGAATTCTGAAAGATCAGAGAAGCAGAATAAGCCACAGATAACCTCACCTCACCAACTTCCCTGCTGATCCTGTTTCCTCAAACTGGAAACCTCTGAGTCCTCATCTGAATGGATCTCAGCTGTACTGCTGCTAAAAGTCTAAAATCTTAAAAGTCCCAAAGCCTCTAGTTCCTGGTCCTCACGCCTTATATACCTTTCTGCTTCCTGCCATCACTTCCTGGGATTAAAGGCGTGAGTCACCATGCCTGGCGGTTTCCAGTGTGGCCTTGAACTCACAGAGATCTGGATGGAATTCTGCTTCCAGAATGCTAGGATTAAAGGTGTATGCTACCACTGCCTAACCTCTATGTTTAATATAGTGGCTGTTCTGTCTCTGACCCCCAGATAAGTTTATTGGGGTACACAATATATCAACCACAGCCACCTTCCCCCTCTTTCAGTCTCCACTACATCTAAGATCAGGCTGTTTTCTCACACACATTCTCCTGTCAATCACAAGCTTCTTTACCAGAGGCCAAACACCATAAGGTCAACTGAACTTTGGGACCCTGGAACTGTGAACTCAGTTCATACATCTGTACACTGCATTGTGGTTATACCCTCCGCCCCCCCCCCCCCCCCATTATCCTCACTGGTCCCTCCTTTGCTCCTTCTGACCTCAATCCTCTTCCCAACTAATAACCTTCCTACTCTCAAGTCTTTAAAAGGCAAACTGTTAACCCACTGGGTTTCTGCAAAGTTGCTGTCAACATGGGCTTGTTTACTTCACCATGGACAACTGATCAGTGGCTATACCACTGAAGAAAATAACCTGTCCCAGCAGACGTTAACTGCCAAGGACTCTTCAGGAATGAGTAGGGTGCTGGGTGCTCCTCCCTCAGCCATGATGGAATGATGAAGGGCCCAGCCTTACCCAGGGATACATAGATGCTGTGTGTTCATGATTCTCATGGCCATACTTTATCTAGAAGATGGCATTGCATGGCATCTCTCTCCATCATCTAGTCTTCACAGTCTTTCTGCCCCTCTTCTGTGGTAATACCTGGGCCTTAGAGGGTGACAGATAACTGTCCATTTTAGGGCTGAACCACTTCACTGTTACTTTTCTCAAGATGTTGGCCAGCCATGAGTCTCTGCATTAATTGCCACTGCTGCCCGAAAAGACGTTGCTCTGCCCACAGCTGAGAGAAGCACTTGTCTGTTGTATAAGCTTAAATATCTGGGTCTCATTTTTCTTTCTTTCTTTATATTTGCGATGCCATGTGAATCTTTCTAAAGTTAGGTTTGGTTTGTAAAATTATCTTATTACATTATCTGTGTGGTGCCAGTTTGGTCTTTCTGCCTCATGCTCTAGAAGTTTTTTGTATTAAACAATGACCTGCATGTAAGTTTTGTTCACTGCTGAGTAATTTGTCAGTTGTACAACAGAATTGTCTCATGTTTGGAAAGCCTGGCCATCAATGGGAGACACAAAAGTTCAGACTTGAATTCATATTACAATAACCACAGGATGAAATCTGGAAGAAGACAAATTCACTTAAAACATCAACATTTATTCTACAAACCACACAGTTTCTTTAAGGAAAAGCCCTTAGATTTTTTTCCTTAGAGATTAGAGATAACAAATGATATGCCTTTACTGACACTATTGCTTAATCATACTAGATCCAAGATTTAATTTGCTGTATCTATTGACTTGAAGTCTAGGATGTATGGTGTTACACGTAGCAGAGCAGTTAGTGTAATGATCTTTAATGGTAGACACTGATAGACTGCAGCCATGAGCCAGGTACCTGTTTGTAAAGTGTTACTGTAATACCATCACATCCATTCTTTTAAATACTGTTGATATCTTTTCCCTATAGTCCTATAACAATAGAATTGAATATTTATGACCAAGACCATATAGTATACAAGTTTAATTTATAGCTATAAATGCTTATAGTGTAAACAGGAAAATCTCCAGTCACTAAATTAATAGCTTAAATAACTAGGAAAAGTAAACCAAAACCATAAAGAAGGTGCAATAAAGCGGAGATCAATGAAAGAAAGAATAGGAAAACAACAGAGAAAAGCAATGAAATAGACAATTGTTTTTCTGAGGAGACTAATAAAATCAACAAACTTTGAGTTAGATGAATTAAGAAGGAAACAGAGGAGACCAAAGTCAGAAGTTACAATGCATGCAGTAGTACTAAGACTATAGGTAAAATTATTATAAGAAGGGCTTGAGAGATGGCTCAGCAGTTAAGAGTGCTATTGCTTTTACAGAGAACCTGGGCTTAGTTCTAAGCACACAACATGGGCAGATTATAACCCCTTTAACTCCAGATCCAGAGGATCCAATCCTATTATATAACTCATGAAATCATTCAGTCATGAACAAAACATGAATGTATGTCATTGTAGAATACAAGTGCACACATCATCTGACATATGAGAAAAAAAAATCAAGAAAACAAGAGAGAAACACCAAACTGGCTCCCAAACAGATAACATAATAAAGTTAGGTTTATTTTGACCAATCATCTATGTTGAGTTGGCATGGAAACATGCCACTGAGCATGTTCATAGTGTGTTTGAAAGAGGTGTAACAGAGAAGGGAAGATCCACTTTGAATTTGAGTAGCACCATCCCATGCATGGAGGTCCCAGTCTGAATACATGGGAGAAAGCAAAGCCTGTGATGTGGCCCAGCATGTAAAGGGCTGGCCACACAAGCCTGGCAACTTGAGTTTTAATTCTGTAGCCCATGTGAAGATAAAGGAGAGAATGGATACTACAAAATTGTCTTCTGGCTTCTACATGTGTTCTTGGCACATGCACACCCCCATATGCCTACAATAAACATACATACACTGTGGTGGTATTATGTTCCCCGAAATATTGTGCACCCTAATAAACTTATCTGGGGTCAGAAACAGAACAGCCACAATATTAAACATAGAGGATAGGCAGTGGTAGCACACGCCTTTAATCCTAGCATTCCAGAGGCAGAAATCCATCTGTTCAAGGATATAGCCAAGCATGGTGACTCACGCCTTTAATCCTAGAAAGCAAAGCGAGCCTTTAATCCCAGGGAGTGATGGTAGAAAGGAAAGATATATAAGGCGTGAAGACCAGAAACTAGAAGCATTTGGCTGGTTAAGCTTTCGGCTGGTTAAGCTTTTAGGTTTTAAGCAGCACAGTTCAGCTGAGAGCCATTAAGATGAGGACACAGAAGCCTCTAGTCTGAGGAACAAGACCAGTTGAGGATCTGGCGAGGTGAGGTAGCTGTGGCTTGTTCTGGTTCTCTGATCTTCCAGTTCACCCCAATACCTGGCTCAGGTTTGATTTTATTAATAAGAACTTTTAAGATGCCTGCTACAATACACTATAATAATAAATGAAGTTTTTAATGGAGAAAGTGAGCTGAGCACCAGCATTCATCACTTTTTGCTTCTTGGCTGATGATTCAATGTGACCAGCAGCCTCAAGCTCCCGATTCAGCCTTCAACACCACAGTGGACTGTACTGTCAAATTGTGACCCAAAACCCTTCCTTCCTTAAGTCACTTTTGTTGGGTATTTGTCCCAGCAGCAAGAAGAGCAAATAAGATATTGTGCTAAGTAAATAAGCTAGTCATGAAAAGATAAATATGTGATCCCATTTATATGAGTTAGCAGACGGTACTCAAACTCAACAGGTTACATCCTGATGTGATCTGTGTAGGAATAACATTTATGAAATAAGGATGGAGATAAAGAATAGGTTAGGGTTTGCCATGAATTAGAAATGTGGAAGAGATGCATGTGGATGGAGTGGAGTGAGATAAAGTGGGGGAGGGTTGCAGCAGTTGTGCAGTTGAATTCCTTCCTGGAGGTCATGGTTCTTTGACGCTATACCCATGATGTAATTGCATGTAGCTATATGCTCAGTCACACCCAAGTCTTTATAGAAACAGTTCATTGGTTGGCTTTGAAACTTCTCACATACATTGTCTTCACATAGTGTTATCGGAAGAATCATACTACTTTTGAACTATTTAAGAGTAAGGAAAACAGGCTAATCTCTTATGCAGTTTTTTTTTTGCTCCTGTTTTCTTTCTAAATTTATTTCATTTTTAATTTTAAATCAGTTAACAAGCACTCTTCCTCATGGCATTTTCTTACCTACTTCTGCCTTCTAGACAACATGCAGATTTCACTAGGTAATTTACTATCTTAAACATAACTCATCAAATCTCACTAATCAGCCATTAGGAAGTAGCCAGCTGTTGAAACAAATCTGCATTTGTAGTCTTGTTCTTTCTACACTCATAGCTCAGTGTGCATGGGATCCATACAACCACCAAATTTATTCCTTGTTATCTGTTATGGAGAACTTTCTGGCAGAAGCATTGAATATGAAGATTCACTGTGGATTTCAGTTCTTCTGTCTGTCTCTTACTGTTGTCTGAGTAATTAAGGGCTGGTGCACTCCCCACTGCCCTATACTGGAAATGGGACCTGATTGTACCATGCCTACTGGTGTCAAAAGGACATACTTGTCTAGCACACACATGTCTTCATAGACATTCTAAAATTGTTCCTTGCTTCATCCAACTTGGTTGGGTCAGTGTGGGTAGAGATCCATTCTCCCCTGCTCTTCTCCACATAGTGCTTGAAACTTCAACCCACATTTTACGGAAATGAGAAATGACTAAACACCCTGAGACTTGTACCAGAGTTTGGGAATGAAGATGCTGCAGTCCCTGAGATAAGGAGTGAAGACTCCATGTTTGGCTTGGGACTCATGAAAATGAGAAGTAAGGTTGATATCACAGTCATGAACAAAATTTAATCTGCCATTACAAAATGAATCACACCAAGGGCTGACAACACCCGTGACATTGAAAAGAGAATGACAGATCTTCTCTAACTTGAATTTGGCCTTAAACCCTTTTTATGTGTATTTGCATGGGTCTGTGTACATGAGCATGAGTGCAGGTTCCAGAAGAGACCAGAACAGGATTTACAGGACCTGGAACTCCTGGAACTGGGCTTACAGGAGGTTTTGCCACCCTACACAGTGTTGAGAGCTGAACTCTGACCCTCTGCAAGAGAAGCAAGTGTTCTTAACTGCTCAGCCATCTCTCCATCATCAGTTTCAAGTCTTTACAATGGTTTAAGTCCCATATCATACTCCCCTTCTTGTAATATGTACTCACTCATCCCATTCTGGTTTTGGATAACTGCATATTTCAACCTACGAAGATGTACTTGTGTCTGTTCATATGCTGTGTATGTGGGCAGAAATAATTAACTAGTGCCAGGATAAACTAGAGGTAGAAAACAGTTTTCATCATTTGGTAACCATCTAGGCAATTATATAATTTAATCACACAAACTAATCAAATGTCAGGCCATTTATAATGCAGACATCAAGCTAAGACCATAGGTCATCAGATGTAGATCTAATTAGATATGCATACATAATCATGTTAGAGTTACATTAAAAAGAAAAGCAACATCCAGTCAAGGCAATTCTTTGTGCTTAATTACTTTTTTTTATGATTCTGAGTTGATTTATTGGCACCATTAGGAGTTGCACAAATGTCTGTGAGTGTGCATGCCTGTGTGTGATTTTGCAGGGCTTATTATATGTCATGTCACAGTTTTCAAATGAATCTTTTTTAATGTTAGTGGGAGTTTGTTAAGAAAGTAATGAACATCATCAGCAAACGAAATATTTTAACCCTGTGCTGAGCACTTTTGAAACCAAATTTGAATTTCAATATAGTGCAAAGATTTAAGGTAGAAGCAAGAAGAATGTTTGTCAATAGATGAGTTAGTTAGTTTTATGCCAGCTTGGCACAAGCTGGAGTCATCTGGAAAGAGGGACCCAATGAAAAAAAATGCCTATAGGCAAGTCTGCAGTACGTTTTCTAATTTAATGATTGATGTGGGATGGCCCCACCTACTGTGGACAAGTGATCTTGAATAGTATAAAAAAGCAGGCTAAAGAAGCCCCCGAGAGCAAGCCAGTAAGCAGTGTTCCCAATGGCCACTGCTTCACATTTCACCAGGCTTCTTTGAGTTCCTGCCCTGACTTCCCTCAGTGATGGAGTGTGACCTGAGAATTGTAAGATGAAATAAACTCTTTCTTTCCCACATTGCTTTTCTTCATGATGTTTTATTACAGTAATAGAAACCTAACTAAGACAGAAGATAACATTGCAAAGACTTTCCATTTTTGTGTGTGTGTGAATTTTATGTTTTAAAGAGACTTTAAGTAAAGATACATTTACATCATTCTGTTAAGGCAAAGAAATATATTTAATATTTAAAGTATTTTTGGTAAGACCAGGTAACAAACACCATCATATTTTATTAGTGTTAAGAATTTGCTCAGGACTAAGTAGTTAGCTCAGTGGATAAAACGCTTGTCACTCAAGCACTAGGACTTGAGTCCAGCCCTCAGAATCCACATTATAAAACAGCTAGATGTGGTGGTGGCACAGACTTATGATGCTAGCACCAGGGAGATGGACAGAGGTCAATGCCTGGGGCTCCCAGATATTCCCAGTCAGCTTAGCCTAATTGGCAAGCTTCATGCTGGTGAAGGACTTTGTCTCAAGAAACAAAATGCTGGATGATGTCTGTGGAAATGACATGTGTCATGTGAAGTTGACCCCTGGCCTCTACACACACACACACACACACACACACACACACACACACACATACACATTTGCTCTCTCTCTTTTATATATAAATATAAATAATTACTCAAAGTGAATTTGGTACACAACTGATTATCATTCTTATATCCTTTAAAAGATATGATTTATAAAATGCTATATTTTATTTTTAAAACATAGGATTTAGTTAAAGTTAGAGTTGTTGTTGTGTTGTAGATCAGTCTGGACTCCATTTGCTATGTAGTTGAGACTGACCTTAAACTCTTAATCTTCCTGCCTCTATATCCCTTCTTGAATGCTAGGACTATAAATGCCTCATAATGCCTAGACTTGTACTCTAATTATTAAATATCATAGAAATATTGAACATGTCCTTAAAGTTATGCTTGTAAATGTTGACCAGTCATAACCAGACTTCAAGAAAAACAATATAAAAGCAGCCAGGAAAACAAACTAACAACTTAAAACTGTGAAAGTTGAAGACTAGTGAGTGAAGAACCCTAAGAAATATGAAAACATGTTTTAGGGATACAATATTTAAAACAAACTGATGTTTAAAAGCATTGGTACCCATGCATGGACAGGTGGTGCCATGTAATGGGTGAAATGGAATTTGTATAAGCTGGACCCAAATACTCATGAAAATTTAGTATATAATAAATTGGATTTTTCAGTCACTAGAAAGTAAATCATTTTGAAAACATTCACTAGATATCTTGAGAAAGAAAAAAGCTATATATTCATTCAAAAAGTATGATAATTTTATGTTGCAGAATACCTTTATGTAAATTAAATGGATTTCTGGAGTATAAAGCTAAGTTGGTACAGATAAAATATAAGACAGACACAAAATCAAGAAGTCACGGGACAAAAATAGATTGTATTCATATTGTTAAGCATATACAGGCACATTTTAATTTATATGTAAAATTTGCAATAACCACTTGCAGGGATTTGTTTGGCTTCTTGGTTGTATGCTGTGTATGGTATTGCCATTCACATCAGGTCTTGACCCAGGTAGTGGTCTTCAGAGCAGAAGTTGGAGACGCAGTTCAGTTAGAAGTGCTGTCCTGGCCAGGTGGGCAAGAAGGCCTGAGTTCATTCTCAGCCCTGCACAAACCCAGTGTGGTGGCCCAGGCCTGGCATTTCAGCACACAAGAGGCAGAGGTAAAAGGCTAAGGAGCTCAAGGTCATCTTCTACTACTCGTGAGTGTGAGGCCAGCCTGGGCTACATTAGACCCTGCCTCCAAACCAAACCCAAGACCTGTACAGTTCAGCTTCATCTGTCTGACTGAAGCAGAATGAGCGCTGGTAGCACAGCTGGATCGGGAAGAGTTGGGCTGTAGATTTTGTGTTCAACCTCTGTTGTCTTCTGAGTCTTTTTGTTTTCTGCCCTTTCTCCTACCCAGTGACAGAAGGGACTCGAAGTGTATCTTTGACTTCAAATACGAAGCAAAGCTGCTTGTATTTCTCCTGAAAATAATTAGGGAAGTATTTTCAACAAAGGTCATTCTTTAAAGATTGTCAAGACAGGAAATTGGATGAAGGAAGAACATGACTAATCCTAGCCTAGACACAGAGCAGCGTCTTTACTGGGAAAGATACTAAGGAATCTGACACACGGTCTTCTTATATTTTTATGAAAAAAGGCATCTGATTTTATAAGCCTTTTCAGCTTAAACCATATGAAGGACCAAGAAAAAATGGTATTTCATATAAAAATTAGTTGGGGTGAGGAGATAGCTCAGAAAAGTGCTTGCTACACAGTGAAAGGACCTGAGCTTGATCCCCAGAACTCACATAAAAAGATAATTGTGTATTTTAATTCCACCACCAGCAAAGTAGAGACAGATAGATCTCTGGAGCCCATTGGCCAGCCAGCTTAGCCTAATCAGCAAGTCCCAGATCCCAGTGAAAGAGTGGTTTTAAAACAGTGGATAAGCAGCTCCCAAGGAAAGACACCTGGGTTGGTCTCTGACATTCACATAAAGACACACATGTATGTGCGCACAAATACACACATGTGCACACACACTGTTATATGGTAGATGGTAATATTTAGAGAGTTGTGTGCAAGTCAAGGTCCTGAAATTGGAGTTGGCTCACCTTCATGTTAAATGTGCCTCTTTGTGATTCATCATTGTGGACCCTTCACCAACAGCCCTGGTCACTGATGTTATTATTTTTTTCATCTTTACATTTTATATCCTGGGAGAGTGTTTCTCAGAGTTTGCTCTCATCTGCTCTCCTCTTCCTCTCTCTCTCTCTTGCTCACCTGTGTTCACTCTGTAGCATATATTTGGTGGCCAGTAGATAATTTTAATGGCTTTTAGATAAAGAATAGAAGACTAGCCTTCTATTCTTGTCTTCTAAATGAACATTTGTCTTTTCAAAGTAGTTAATAATAAATAATCTGGACTAAATGTTTCTATAGCAGGTGCTTTTAGCCTCATTAACAAGTTGCCTATGGCTGAGTCATTGGAACTTTGGTGACATTAATAGTTTATTCATGTAAGGAGCCAATTTTCTCTTTCAAAATATGTCAGTTTCTTCTTAATATAATCAACCAATACTGAAGCTCTTATAGGAGACAAATGAATTATTTTCTAAAAGCAACTCCCCTTTTGGCTGGTATCATGACTCAGTGGAACTGAGTTTAAAGCCACACTCACACAAAAAACTTATGTGGCTGTGTTTACCTGTAATCCCAGCTCTGTAGGGACGGGAAGATTGTTGGCTGTTTGCCTAGTTCCAGCTTCAGTGAGAGACCCTGGCCCAGGGGAATGAGGCAGGGTAATAGAGCAGGGCAAGGACACATGATATCCTCTGGCCTCCACAGGTGTACAAAGACTCGTGTACCACCCCTACCCCACCCCACCCCCTACCGCTTCTCAAAAACACCGTTTCTCCTCAATAACAAATAAATGTCTAGCTTATGCCATTATCTGAGTGCACTATCATCTGGATAATCATAGTATCATTACTGACATACTTTCACACCGTCATTCCATCTCAGATGGGAATGGAGATGTGGGCACACTTCTCTGGTTTTCTTCATCTGTCCTCGCCTTCTTCCTTATTAAAAAATTACTCATGTGGAAAATTAAAAAGGAAGCAAAACTAACTATAAAATCACAACTCTCCAGCACTCTGACGATTTGCAATCTTCATAACTATTAACAATGTGCTCCCTGCAGACCGCAGCGTGGAAGATGCGGGCTGCTGCTTGTGCCCTACCAGCCTCTCTCTTTCCAATCGAGGAGAGGGAGCAATCAAGAGAAAATGACACTGGGAGAGCCTTGGTCTGATCTTAATTTTTAAAAGATGGTTAGCATATCTTTTCGGTGCTATGGCAGATGACTCCCAATAGAAGAGGCATTAATGAAAAGAATGAAGAAAGTAGGAATTTGTAATTATTCCTTCTTTACCATGGACATGGCTCATCTTTGTTACTTTTCATTTTCACTGACCAACTAAACTCCACTAGCATTTACGATCTCACAGAATGATAATGAAGGTGCTGTAGAGTGGGCAGTGATCTCGGGTTGACGTGTGTTCTATGTACAACTGAAACACACACACACACACACACACACACACACACATACACACATACACATACACACACACAAACCTTCAAGAGCAAGCATCAAGAGGTGCAGTAAAGGACCCTGACTTTGATCCATTTGCTAGTTGTGGTCAAACGGATCTTCAATCCAGCCACAGAATTAACCCTTACTGCCTTATTTTGGACTAGTGATGGAGCAACTAAAAGGGGTTTGTTGATGATTGCAATGTTTGATATTGATTGTCAGCTTGACAGGGTTTAGAATTGCCATGGAAACAGACCTCTGAGCATGTCAGTAAGGGAGTCTGTCTAGAATGGATTGAGATGGAAAGACCCACCCTAAGCAAAAGAGCGTACAATTCCATGGGCTTCAGACCCAGACTGAATAAAAAGGAGAAAAGCCAGCTGGGAGCTGTGTAAGTATTCTTGTCTCTCTGCTTCCTGGCTATGGAAGCAACATGAAGAGCTGCCTCACGCTCCTGCTGCCAGGATAGACTGTGTTCTAGAACTATGAGGCGAAATGAACCCTTCAGAAGTTGCTTTTGCCATACATTTTAC
Source organism: Peromyscus attwateri (assembly GCA_902168425.1). NCBI lineage: Eukaryota > Metazoa > Chordata > Mammalia > Rodentia > Cricetidae > Peromyscus > Peromyscus attwateri. The sequence goes on from CABHPP010143741.1 coordinate 23,192, forward strand.
CACAGTGGCAAGACAGGTAGAAAATACAGCCACCGTGGGAGGAATGTAATTTGGCCTGTTTATTGAATGTCACATTCAGGTTCAGGTTCACGATGACCATGTTCTTGCAGGTGCAGATAAAGCAGAAGTCAAAGTAGTATTTGAGTGAGGAAAAATGTATTCATGGGAAGGCCAAAGGACAATGGACCCAGAGGGAGGTTGCCAGGAAGGAGAGAGTAGAAAGCAGGCTGGGCATTCAGTACATGGGTTCTCATGGTGTGGTTTGCACCAGTGGTCACTTACTCTGTGGCTGTGAAGCGAGTTTCTCCTGATCTCTTCAAGTCTTGTTTGCTCTGATGGTGTTGACCCTTCCATTTGCTTTAGTGTTGAACACCTGTGTGGGTGGAGGGAGGGATAACTGTGCCTATGAAAGAATATGTCATAGATTTTTAAATGTATAGAAGTAAAGGAAAAACCTCACATGCTTATCTTCTTGACTTGAAGTCTCCTCCATGTGCCTTTTTAGCTAGAAAAAATCCAGCTACAAAACTTCCAACAGGTCTTGGGTAATATGAGGATACATTTTCTCAAGGGATACATCTCTCTCACTCCCTGAAACACACAGGAGATGTACACCAACTCAGACTGTTCACTTTAAATTCCAGCTTTTGACATGACTGTAGATGTTCATGTGTAAAATAATATAGTGCAACCCCTGTGCTTTGTGCTCGGTTCACCTGATGGAGATGTTTATAAAAGTACAGTGCAGCATCTCAATGAGGATTTCAGTGATGATGGTTGAATATCAGACATTTCTGTGATATGGCCAAAGCCACATCCCCTGTCTCCCTCTTCCTTCTCACCCTTCAGTCTTCTAATGTGCTTTTTTTGTTTCAAGAATGTTATGTCAGGGAGTTATGTGATGTATGATATTTTGCTATTGGGTGTTCATTATTCAATATAATTATCTGGAGCTAAATCCAAGGAGGTATCTATCAATAATCAATCACCATCTATCTAATGCTTATCATCTATCTATCTATCTATCTATCTATCTATCTATCTATCTATCTGTCTGTCTGTCTGTCTGTCTGTCTGTCTGTCTGTCTGCCTGCCTATCTATCTATCTATCTATCTATCTATCTATCTATCTATCTATCTGATCTGTCTATCATCTCTCTTCTTGCTTCTTTTATTACTCAATGACATGATTGTAACACTGATTAACTCTTGGTCTACTGAAGGGCATCTATAGTTACTCCAGATTCTGTTGTGAATGAAGCCAACATGAACACTCATATATCAGTTTCTGTGTGCTTCCAAAGTCTTTTCTGAGATAAATGTCCAAGAGTGCAGTTTCTGGATTATATGACAGGTGCCTCCTTATTTTCTATAAAAGAAACTGACAAGACATTTCCAGAGTGGCTGTTCCATTTTACATTTGCCACAGCACTTGTGATTGACAGCATTTCTCCCAATCTCCCCAGTTTTCATTTTAGCCATTGAATAGATGCATGAAGATATCTCATTGTGCTTTTAATTTTCATTTCCCTAGTGGTGCTGAATTTTTTTCATGTGTTTATCTGACATATATTCTTTATAGAAATATCTGTTCACCCCCATTTTATACTTGATTTATGTGGTGGTTATAGTGGTGGGTTTGAGAGTCATGTGCTTATTCTACATTATAGGCTAATTGCACATGTGGTTTGTCAATATTTTTCCTTTTTTGCAGCTCATCATTTTATCCCCTCAGAGAGGAGCAAAGCTTAAAGTTTGTAGAAGTCCAGTTTAAGGTGTTTCCCTTTGGCATCTTATATGAACATGCAGGTTTCAAGGATCCTCTCCTGTTATTTGTCTGTAGATATTCTATAGTTTAATATGATAAATTTGAGTTTGGGGCTCAAATGGAGTTAATTTTTAAACAATGTTTGGGACTTGCTTTGTCTTGTGTTGTGTTGTTCTGTCAGTGATATTCAGTTACTGTGACATCATCTACTGGGAAAGTTATCATTTTTCCGTGGACTCTTCTCTAGACTTTGTCAAAACTGAGTTGTGGGTGTTGTGTTAAACTGTCCTATTTCTTCTTCTTGTTCTGCTTATCTATGTTACTGGCTTCTCTGCCAACACAACAAATTCTCAACAACCATAGCTGTATGATTTTGAAATTAAATATGGTGATTCCTTTGACTTTATTCACTCTAAAAATTGTTTTAACTATTCCAGTTTCCTTGTCTTCCCATATATATTCTAAAACATGTTGTCTTCTATCTGTTACTATTATTGGGGAAAATAACAAACCCAGTGTTTTAAAGACAGGTCCTAGGCTCTAGTGGAGAACCTCTTCCCATTATTTTGCTAAATGGACACAGTGTTAAAGTGGCTCCAAATGACCTGTCATTATACCTGTAGGTTAATGTGTCTTTTGTGGGATGGGGCTTCTATTTCCAGTAGATGGTGACTAACGCGGAGTCACACAACTGGTCAAAGTATAGAGAATAAGAGACTGCAGACTGCTCAGCCCTAATGGGAACATCTGTGCCACACCCCCTCCTCCTAAGGCTCAGGGATCATTGTGGAAAAGGGGCCAGAAGTTGTTTAAGAGCCAGAAGCAGTGGAAGGCGACAAGGAACCATGCCTCTGGACACAGCAAGGCAGATGTAAATATAATCTCAAAGTGGTTGTGACAGCATGCACAAGACATGTGCAAGCTCAAGCCAGACCAAATCCCAGCCTGGAGAGGAGAGTTGGGCATGGAATCTCTTCCCTAGCCATGGAGCTATTGGCAAGTATTGGCTGTTGGGGCAGAGAAAGTCAGTTTTCTCTAAGAGTGTGAGTGTCATGCCAGGCAAATTAACCACACCTTAGTGGAATGCCATTGGTCCAAGAATAGGAGGTGGGTCTGGGAGGCTGGGGGAGGGCTAAATATGATCAAATTCATTGTATGAAAGTCTCAAAGAACTAATAAAACTGTAAAATATATGACTGATAAAAATAGAAAAATCACTTTAGAATGTTGACCTATATATGCAAGTCTGGCTGTGAGCTTGCTAAGGATCATGACATGAGATCAGCTTTAAGGTTTCTGTGGATATTCTTTGCTATGATGGGGAAGTCCTGTTTTTATTTTCTTGAGACTTTTAGTCATGGACGTGTGTTGAGTCTTACCAAAGGTTTGTTACTCCACAGACTGATTTGATATTTTTTTTTCCTTCTGGGATTGTTGCTATGCTGACTTCATCAAGGTTTAAATATTAAGCAGACACAACTGGCCTGCCTCTGCCCATCTCTTCTGCCCTGAAGGGCTATATAGACACTTCCTCTTGCTATATCTCATCTCTGTCCTGAGTGTCTCAGATACGTTTTGTGAATATTTTCCCTGCATACATGCAGAAGTACCCCAGATAGTGGCTTAAGTTTTGCCCCAACCAGCAAGCAGAATTTATGAGACTTGAGACAGAAAATTCTTTTGATTCACTTTCATTCTTCCTGGTGATATTCGTTCTTCCTGGCTGATACTCCCAGACTCCTGCTTCTGCCTCCTTTCTGTTTCTGTAAAGAGAATTCTGAGGTGGACATTGACAAATTTTCTCATTTTGTTTCTCCATCTGAGAGTACCTTGATTTCTTTTGCATTCTGGAAGGTTGTTGCAATATCTATAGAGTTCAGAGCCTATAATTCTTTACATACTTGGTAAATATTTCACCACTCTTTTTAGCCCTGCATGATTTCTGATAAGAAATTGACTTGTGTGTTGTTTCTCTCTGTTGTCTCTCAAGATTTTTTTTCCTGTTTTCATTTCTCAAAATTTTGGCTGTCTTTGGCTATGTCTTGGCATGGGTTTCATTGGAATCTTCTGTCTGGGGTTTGCTTAGCTTTCTTGTGGCTCTCAGATGCTACCTTCACAATGGATTCAGCATGCCTCATGATAACTTGGCTAAGAAGGAAGTCTGAGATCTCTGTTCAACCTTTGGTGATGTTTATAGGAGTGGACCCAGAGATGTTGCAATGTTTGGCATCAAGAGATGTCTAAAAGTATTTGTATTTTAGTGTATCCTGTGATGGTCAGTCCTGATTGACAACTTGATTAGAGTAGGAAATGTCTAGAAAGTTAGGAAAGCACACGTCTTGGTTTGTCTGTGAGAGTTTTTCTAGATATGACCAGACCATGACAGCACCCACCTAATAAATGGTTTAATCCATTGATAGATTCAAATTTTCAATCTGCTACTCAGAAGTGGTAGACCATGGAAGGTTGAATCTGGTTGGAGGAAGTAGAGTACTAAGGGAGTGTTCTTAAGACCTATGCCCAATCCTGGTCCCTTTCTGTTACTGCCCACCACATTCTGTGTCCCAGCTATCATATGGTGTTGCTGGAGAGCTTCTCTCCAGCTCCCAAGTCCCACCAGTCTCCAGCTACAAAGTCCCGCCAGTCCCGCAGCCCACTTACAAAATAAACACACAGACTCTTATATTATTTAAATTGCTTGGCCATTAGCTCAGGCCTATCATTGTCTAGCTCTTACTCTTATATTTAGCCCATTTCTATTAATCTATACTTTGCCACGTGGCTCATGGCTTACTAGTACCTTACATCTTGCTTGTCCTGGCGGCAGCTCCAGGCAGTCTCTTGCTCCACCTTCCTGTTCCCTCAATTCTCCTCTCTGTTAGTCCCGCCTATACTTCCTGTCTGGCTACCGGCCAATCAGTGCTTTATTTATTAACATATTTGTCATACAGAACATCCCACAGCAATATGGGGTGAGACTCCACTACCATCTTCTCCAATAACCATGAACTTCAGCTATACTCAACATCAACAAAGCCAACTGTGGTGATGGACTGAAATCTCTGAATTTGTGAGCCAAATTAAGTAATTTCTTCTTTAAGTTCTGTCTGTTGGGCATATGGTGGTAAACCTAACTGTAGATACCCCTTTCCTTGTTTTTAGAAAACATGGAAAGGGATCTGGGGACAGAGAGCTTGTTTCACACATTCACCATTATTACTGACTTGCTTTCTCCTCTGTCCTGTATCTGGCATTTATGAAACAGAATGTAAACCCAGCAAACTCACCATTGTGTCATTCCTTAAGTCTCGAGTTCTCTGCCTGCTTATTTTCCCCTCTTTCCATTCATTTAGAGCTTTGTCAGACCGTCCATTTTATCTTCCCAGAAGTCCATATTGCTTTTTAATTTTTTTCAACATTTAGAATTTTCCTCAGGAGGAATGTTTGTTTGTTTTTTCCCCTTCCTAACTCACTGTTACTTCTCTCCTTCCCTCTCTGCTCTTTTAAATGTTTGTAAACTGTATCAGTATTCTGTTCAGACTGGATTCTTGTGGAGTCAGTCACTGAAAGTATTTCAATGTGGATAGTCTCCTGTAGTTTAAATTAAAGAACGGCTTTATAATATTGATAAGTTTCAATTAGTAGGCTGCCCCTCTTTGTTGTTATTCAATATAGAAAGGCAATAGAGATGCAATACTGAAGTAATTTAGTGAAAAATATAAACACAGCTTGAGTCCTGTTGGCATAGGCTCGATTAATTCCATCATCACACTCAATGAACAAGCTTATGCTAAATAAATGAAACCTGTAATATTTGTGTCAGTGCTTTTAGTTGACACCCTAAAGATTATTTTAAACATCTTGAAAAATAATAGAATCCTTTCTCATGTTATTACGTTTTACTTTCTCTTACTGAACAATTGAAACATCATAGAACAGTATAACTCACATTCTGGTTCCAAGGCCATTCCTTAGAGTGAGACTTGAAGACCTGTCTTTTTCACAGTTCCCAGTACCTATAGGCAATTCTTATGTACATTATTGGCAAGATGAGTAGAAACCTCTGGACTCTGAAGCTTCATTGGTATTCTATTTTCACCACTTGTCTTCTAGAGTTGTCTCAGTTCCTTATCTATAAAATAGAATGATATGACAGTCAGCTTTAATGGTCAACTTGACACAACCTAGAATCACCTGGGAAGAGAGTTGCAGTGAGAGATTGTCTACATTGTGTTGGCCTATGGGGTATTGCTTTAGTTAATTGATATAGAAGACTCAGCCCACTGTGGGCAACTCTATTCCCTAGGCAGACTGTCCTGAACATTACAGAGTAGAAAAATCAAGCTGAGCACAAGCAAGCAAGCTAGCCTATGTGCCTCCATTTCCCCCCACTCTCTGTGCATATGATAGGACTAGCTGCTGCACATTCCTGCCATCTTGACTTCCCTGAGCTAAACGGGATTTTGAGCTAAAATGGATCCTTTCTGACCTAAGTTGGTTTTTGTTTGGGTTTATTGTCACGGTAAGAGAAATGAAGCTAAGAGAGATGGTAAAAATATATACTTCTGAAAAATTTTATGATGCCCAATACCCATTCAACTATTGATAAATCTTAGCAGTGTCTTACTTAAAATGTGTAATATGATGACACCTAGGGTTTTAGGGAAGACCTTTCATTTGATTCTCTCCCCCTTTTATATTGTCACTTCTACTGTGTTTTCTTCATTAGGAAAATGTCTGAATTACTCACATACTTTAAGCCAGTTGCTGAGGTAGAAGTCTATTTGCAGCCATCAAACAGGAGGCTAATTCTTATGTCTATTTTATACTCTGATGGGCGGGATTTTGTTGCACCAATCAGGCTTTCATGGAGACACAAATATGTGCCCAGCACCACATGAGTTGAGCTCTTGTTTCAGGTGCGCTTATTGCCATCTGAGTCACCAGGTCTGTGCAATTTCATTGTTTGGGGGCTCTGATCACCTGCGTTTTGCAGGGATGAAATCAACCCATACATCACCCCATGTGTCACTTCATGGTACACAGTAATGGGAGGTTTAAATGCCAGCCTTACTCCAGTGGCTCCTTCTCATCCACCTTATTTCACAATGAAAGATGGGAAGTGACTGTCTGGGGTCAATGCTTAGGTTTCCTCTTTTATTTTTATTTTATTTTTTCATTTTTTCTATTTTACCACATGGCTGCTATGTGAGCAAATGGTTCTTGATGGTAATGAGACTTAAGTGACACATTTTTCTGTGGATATTTTCCCTCCCTCTGAATTTTGGGATCACATCATAGTGAAAGAAATTGCCTGTTGAAGGACTAGAGAAATGCCTTAATGGTTATGAGCTCTGGCTGCTCTTGCAGAGGACCCAGATTCAGTTTCCAGCAGTATCACTCGGTGACTCACAGCCATCCTTAACTCAAGTTCCAAGAGATCTGCTGTCCTCTTCTGGTGTTTCTGAAGGCTCCTGCACACACATGCATAGATGCAGGCAAAACACTCATATACAGAAATAAAAATAAATACATCTTAAAAAGAAATTATTTATTGAATTTGAAACAGGAGGGGGGAGAGGAGGAAAATGTGGCATAGAAAAGGATGGATGGGGACATGAAAAAGTCATGATTTATTGAGAGGTAAGGTATTTGTGACTTTCTGTGTATCAGTCAAGTTTTCTATTTGACAAATTGTAATATGAATGCATTCATATTTATTAATAGCCTTCAGTCTTTTTTGTTTATTTATTTGTTGTACGAATCCTAAATGGTTTTATAATGAAAACCCAGAGCCAGATATCAGAGTGAAAGCTGAAAGATCAGAAAAGCAGAGCAGGCCACAGCCACCACCTCTTGCCTCACCAACTCCTCAGCATGAAAGAGCTCCAGTCAAAAAAGCCTCTAGCTCAAAGGGAATCTTCTGCTGAAAAGCCTTTAGTTCCTGTCTCCTCGTGCCTTATATACTTTTCTTTGCCCAGTCATCACTTCCTGGGATTAAAGGTCTGTGTGCTTCCAAGTACTTGGATTAAAGATGTGTGCCACCACTACCTGGCTCTGTTTTCTCTCTGAGTCAATCTCATATAGTCCAGGCTGGCTTTGAACTCACAGGGATCCAGAGCAATCTCTGCCTCCCAAGTGCTAGGATTAAAGGTGTGTGCCACCACTGCCTGGCCTCTATGTTTAATCTAGTGGCTTGTTCTGTTCTCTAATCTTCAGGCAAATTTTATTAGGGCACACAATATATCACCACATTTTTTTATTTTTGTTTTTACATAACAACCAATGTTTCCCCTCCCTCCTCTCCTCTCAGTCCCTGCCTCCTACCTCCCTTCTTTCTCCCCACCCCCTCCATTCCTCCTCCTCTATTTCTCTTCAGAAATGGCGGGCCTCCCATGGATATCAACCAGCCATGGTATATCAAGTTGCAGGGAGACTAGGCACCTCCTCTTCTATTAAGATTGGATGAGGCAATCCAGTTGGGTCCCAAAAGCAGGCAACAGAGACAGAGACAGCCCCTGTTTCTACTGTTGGGAGTCCCACAAGAAAACCAAGTAACACACCTGGAACATATATGCAGAGGGCCTAGGTCGGTCCCATGTAGGCTCCCTGGTTGTCAGTTCAGTCTCTGTGAGCCCCTATGAGCCCAGGTTAGCTGGTTCTGTGGGTTTTCTTATGATGTCCTTGACCCCACTGGCTTCTACCAGTGGCCTATCACTGGCTCGTTCCTCCCCTTGTTTGGCAGGATTCCCTGAGTTCTACTTAATGTTTTGTTGTGAGTCTCTGAATCTGTTTCCATCAGTTGCTGGATGAAGCCTCTCTGATGACATTTGGCTAGGCATCAATCTATGAATATAGCAGATAATCATTAGGAATCATTTTACTGCCTTTTTTTTTCCAGTTGTGTTTGGTTCTATCCTAGGTCTCAGGGCTATCCAGCCTCTTGGTCCCAGCCCTCAGGATGAGCTCCCTTTCATGGTATGAGTCTCAAGCTGAGCCAGTCACTGGTTGGTCACTCCCACAATTTCACCTTCACCCCAGCACATCTTGTAGGTAGGGCACATTGTAGGTCGAAGGTTTGTGGCTGGGTTGGTGTCCCAGACCCTCCACTGGAAGTCTTGCCTGGCTACAAGAACATGGCTGGTTCAGGCTCCATATCCCCTGTTAGGGGGACTCCCCATATTTAGAAGTCTTAGCTAGGGTTACCCTCATTGATTGCTGGGAGTTTCCATTGCACTAGATGAGCCTTCAGTCTTAAAGATTTCTACAGTTGGTGGACAAGATCCAGATGCATTGTATACATGTATTAAACTTTCCAAGCATAAATGAAAATTATTTTTTAAAAAGTGTATTAGAATCTAGTAGGGACTAAAGAAATGGCTCTGTGGTTAAGAGCACTTGCTGCTCTTGCAGAGCAACCAAGTTTGCTACCCAGCACCCTTAGAGTAGATCACCATCCTCCTGTAACTTCAGTTCTGGAGGATCCAATGCCCTCCTCTGACCTTGGAAGGCTCCAAACTTGCACACATGTGATGCACATATATAAATGCAAGCAAAATACTCATACACATAAAAAATAAAAGAAATAAACTATCATTTATTAAAGTTTTACAGTTGATTTTCCATTGTATGTTAAACAGATGATTAAGAAGGAAAAAACACTAAACCCATTTTTATATTCTCCCTCCCACCCCACCCCACCCCCACCATGTTTGTGTTCTTGGCAATTATCAGGCACTAAATCTAGTTTCAAATTTTGTTAAAGTATCTGAACCCAAATTGGAAGGAAAAAACTCGGTCTGTGTTCTAGGGAGTAACAGAGCATTAACCATAAATACCTTGGTTCACAAAGACCAAATTGAGTTAGACAGGTTTGGTCACACTTTTCCGATTGAATCACCTGATTAGTGAATGAAGACGAAGAAATAGGTACAATATATTTGCCTCATTAGCTAGAACACACAGCTATGTCTGCCTACACAGAGAGTCCAACACAGGAAGAGGAAGTTGAGGAATAAAACAACCAAGTTGGCTGTGGAAATTACCAGTGTGTTGCTTGAACAAATGAGAAGGAATGGGTGGCCATCTAGACTACAGCTGGGATAGGACAGGCAGGAAAGTGTGTTGCTGTCATTGAACTCTGCCCATCATCTGCCCAAGCATCGGCTCCCTTCCAGTCTGCACTGAGTACTCAAAGGCAGACAGTGGCAATTGTTACTCCCTTCTCTATCCCATGAGGCCTCCTAATCAAGTTTTTCTCAAGTCTCCATGCCTGTCTCCTGCACCTGTATTGTAGCAACTATCAGAGCAGAGCCCTGGTTGGTTCTCTTCCAGGCTCATTGAGCTCTTGCCCCAGTGCTTGATTTTTAATAACTTCTCAGGAGCTAAGGACTTTGGGTTGGCAGCTTTCCTCACTCCGCAAACCCATGGCCTTCCACATGGGGAACCATGTGGCCATATACAAGTCATCTGACAGTTTCACTGGTTTGTTACATTCTCTTACAGTCCCTTTAGAGGAGCCCTGACTACACTTTGTCCCCATTCCTATAAGCCAGAAGTGAGTTCTGTCTTCAGAGGTCCTGATCTTGTTTCGTTCTAGCCACTTCTATTTTGGTTGGCTAGAATAATTTGAGTACTGTTTCCTAGTATTTTATTTCTCTCATAATTTTTTCTAGCATGAAAAACGTAGAAGGATTAATAATAGTACCAAAGATCAGGAGCAAGTCATGTTTGGGAAGTCATGCTTTCCAAAATTCCACAGTTATATTATAAGTGATACATTTCCCGAGAGTTTAGACTTGACATTTTCTTGTCTTAACAGTGAGCTGCTGATCTTCTGCTCTCTGCTCAAAGGGAAGGTCTTTTCTCTGGTTATGTGGTTAGCAGATCATGAGTAGAAATGATTAGCAAGATCATGAGAAGAAATTGTGGTTAGCAAGATTATGAGGAAAAACTGACAAACATTTACCTGCTCTTCCTCTCTATAGCCCATCACCTTGCCTTTATATCTGACACACTCTTCCAACCTTAGGACCCCATTCTCTGTCTTCACGTCCGCCTTAGGACACTGTTTGGGGTGTTGGTTTTGTCCTCCACAGTCAAGCTATTTAATGAGACTGAGGCCGCGCCCACTCCAGGCTTTCACTATGGCAGTCACAGAGGTCTTCTGGTTCATATAGCTGGTCAGAAGAAAATACAACCAGTGGTGTTCACAAATGAAGTCTGAGATGTTCAGTTTTTGTGTTCTCAATCAAATCCTTACAAGATATTCCAGTTTTACAGATGAGAAAATCAGGAATTGGAGTGCAGGCTGCTAGCTCCCTGCTATTTTGAGAGACAAGGAAGGTTGGCAAAGAGGAGTGCTCACTGCCCAGGGGACAGTGCCCTCAGATGGTGACTCCAGTACTGGGCCACACTGGCCCTGTGCTTGGCTGAATGGATCCGTCTTTGTATAGACATCATCTCATACTTTTAATGTTCATAGTCTTACACTCTGTACTCTTCATTGATGTTATTTTGAAAATAAATGTACTTAGTGGAGGTTAGCTAAGTGCAGAGAAGAGCAGACTGTAACTATGCATTTTGATATCTTATCACCAAGTGGACACACCCAGATCAGGAACTAAAATATCATTGGTGCTGGGAGCTCCCTTCCCCTTTGACCCACTTTCACAACTCATGAGTAATGCCAGAGGAACTCACTGGCTATTTCATCTCTTCCTTTTAAAAAAGAGTAATTCATTTATTTTTTGGTGGGGGGCTACACATGACATGGAGCTTTTTAATTTTCTTCTATCAAGTGGGCCCCAGGGATTGAACTCAGGTCATCAGGCTTGGCAGCAAGCCCCTTTATCTACTGAGCCATCTCAGTGGCCCCTTCCTACCTCTTTATGATCTTCAGACAGGTAGAATCATAAAGAATGTCCCTTTTAGGTCTACCTTTTGTTCCTCATTTTTCTGTGGGATTACTGTAGTTTTTTTCCATCTTTATCGCAGTGTAATAATGAGTAGGATACTGTAATATATCACTTATTTTTTACTTTTAACTGACCAACTGCAGTTTTGAGGACCCACAGACAGTGCTAGTGACACTTAGTCCTCATTCTCTCCTTTAAAAAAAAGGAAAAAACGAAAGAAAACAAACAAAAAACCTTTTTTAAAAAAAGTTACGGCTGGGCAATGGTGGCACACACCTTTAATCCCAACACTTGGGAGGCAGAAGCTGCAGATCTCTGATTTTGAGGCCAGCCTGGTCTACAAAATGGGTTCCAGGTTAGCCAAGGCTACACACAGAAACAGTGTCTCAAAAAACCAAAAGCAAATAAACAACAAAACAAAGAAATGATTTGTGTAATTTTAAAGACTTTGCTTTTGTGTGTGTGTCTGCATGTGGTTACACAAACCACATTTATGCAGGGATAGGCAGAAGCCAGCAGAGGGCATTCCATTCCCGGGAACTAGACCTACAGGTATTGGTAACCCAGGCTCTCTGTAAGACCTGTCATTTTCTTGACTGCTAAGCCATGTATCCAGCACCTTAAATTAGTCCCCTTCTGCATGTTGCTTTATAGTTATGCTGGCTTCTGTCTGGGGTGGAGATACTGGAGGCATGCATCTATTCAGCTAGAATGAGGACTGCCAATTGATACCTCCAATGACCTTACAACAGTGTGTCCTTTGAGTCATCTTTCCGCTACCATGTCAGGTTTCATGCCTTTAGCCTTTTAAGGCTACCAACTTAGTTGTGTTTGTATATATCACTGGAGGTTTGTATGCGTGTGTGTGTGTGTGTGTGTGTGTGTGTGTGTGTGTGTGTATGTATGTATGTATGTATAAGAGAGTATGTATATGCACATATGTGAATGTCTATGTGGAGACAAGAGATCAACATCCAATATCTCCCTAGCTTCCTAGCTTGCTTCCCACTCTATATTTTAGGGAAGGGTCTCTGTAAACCCCCAGCTCACAGGTTCAGCTGGTCTAGCTCTGTGGATTCTCCTCTTTCTGCCTCCCTAGCAGAAACACTCCTAGTTTTTCACATTGGTGCCAGGATCTGAACTCATGTCCCCATGCTTGTACGTCAAGCTCTTTACTGACTGAGCCATCTTCCCGAGCCTCTGATGACTCACAAGGTTTGGCTCCTTTGCAAGCAGCCATTCCACTGTGAATCTTTTGAGCCTGCATCTGTAGTGTGAGTTCTGAATTGAAGAATCTTCTCTTCATTATCTGCCTCATGGTCCAGGGTGTGTCAGCAGGACCTCCTGGGACAGCAGCCTGTGGTTTGTCCCAGGCAATAGATCCCTCTAACAGAGTACATGCCTTTTCTCATCACTTCCCATTCTACTGTCCTTGGATACCTGCCATTTATACTCTGTTAACCCTCTACATTATGAACAAAGAGCATCCATAAAGATATTTCTTGAATTGTATGTAAGTCAAGCTCACGCTGTTCTGAGGTAAGTTCTACTATCTCATGCAGATTATCAGCTTCTTTTCCCTATGCTTCACTCTGCTTTTAAGGTGTGTGTGTGTGTGTGTGTGTGTGTGTGTGTGTGTTGTATGTGTGCAAGTTCATGCATCCACAGGTATGTATATGAAGGCTAAGGGGTCAATGTCAGGGCCTCTATCACTCTCTGCCTTATTTTCTGAGAAATGTTTTCCCCAGGGATCCACCCATCTTCCTCCAGATCCCTGGGGTCAGGTGTACACTGCCACTCAGGACTAACCAACTCAAGTCCTGTGCTTACAAGGCACACACTTTAACCACTGAGCCACCCCCTATCCTCAAGTGATGCCTCTTTTGCTTATGATATTCTTATTGGCCCAAGACGTCCCTGCCCTTGGACTGCTTCTGCAGGCCTACTACAGTCTGGATCTGCCTATGGTGCGATACAGGAGAGATACCATCATGGTTGCCTCCTTACAGCAATGCTTGGAGGATGACCCACAGTAGCTCTTAGATCTCTAGTCAGAGGAAACAGGGTTACAAACTCCACAACTAGCTTGAAGTTATTAATGTTCAGCTTTTCCTATTGTGACCAAAAGAAAAATAAAAAGATCACTTTCCTGCCCCAAATCTATCACAGAATTAGCTGTGGCTTATGCCCAGTAATTTAACACCAAGCAAAATCATTACTTCTATTATCTAAATTATGGCCCTGCCATGATGGGAAGCTGAGTCTAAAAAATAAATTTCAAGTCTTTTGCTTTAAAATACTTTGACATGATAAGGGATCGAATGGGGAAGATTTCACTCCAAGGAATATTTTTCAAATGTGATTAGAGTGGAAGACTGAGATCAGAGACGGGCTTTGTCTCCAGTGCTTCCTGCAGTGTCTCCAGCAGTCCGGTGAACCCGTGTGCCTCTGCTCTCCTGGAAATCAGCCTTCTCCCCTGCACTCGCTAAACTGCCATGTGTTGCTGCTTCCAGATTTTCCTGTAAAATCCAACTACACAACCTACTGAGTTTCCAAATGAGAATCCAAAAGAGGGCTTCAGAAGTGCACGGACACTGACTGGGCTCTGTACCCAGAGCCTGGTGCCACATACTATGGGTCCCCTTGGTTGCAAAAGAACACTGACAAGAAGCTTACACTAGCACCAGGGAGCTAGTCTAGTTAGTAAAGTGCTTGGCACACAAGCATGAAGATGTGAGTTTGATCCCCAAGACACACACAAGAGCCAGCCATTGTGGCTGCATCTGTAGACCCCATGCTGGGAAGGCAGAGGCAGGAGGATCAATGGGCTGGCTGCCCACCCAGTCTGGTAGAATTGGTGAACTCTGCATTCAGTAAAA
>CABHPP010143741.1:37855-49111 GCA_902168425.1 Peromyscus attwateri
TACACACAGAAATAAAAACCTTGACTAGGATAAAATTCTTAGTTGGTTACTTCTGAAATTATTCACACACCTTTAAATGAAACTTAATTTTTTTCTTCAAATTGAGAGCTTTTCATATACCTCCCATCTTTTGATCACTATGCAATATATAAAGGATATTTAAGTTAGTGTAAGAGATTTTATTTCCAGATGGTATTTTGTTGGGCACTGATCAATCATTTATTCCCAAGTGTCCTTTTTCTTATCAGATATGGACTTTGAAGCTGTGGCATTGTAAGGAACATTTAGAAAGCTGTTCTGACAAAATTGTGGCTCTGGATATGAAATACAATGCACCCTTGCACTTTAATTTCCTTCTCATATAAAAAGATGAGTGTTTGAGCTCCTGAATGTATATTCATATGACCATGGGGTTCCCATTGCCCTCCACATCAGAGGGAATTCACTACCAGGGTCCCTTCCTCTGATGACAGCTCAGTCAATATTGACAGATACTAATGGCTGGCCACAAAAATACCATGCCACTGATCTGCATTGTGAAGAGGAGACATATACCTTTGCCTAAAGTTTATGACACCTGTTTTTCTTTTAGTTGTTTCAACTACAAATTATTTTGATTATTTGTAAATTGATATTAAAAAGCATCTCTCTGCCTGGGAAGATGGCTCAGTGGTTATGAACACTTGCTGTTCAAACATAGGGCCTGAGTTCAGATCCCCAACACCCAGAAACAAAAGCAGGATGTCCTTATACGTATACCTATATCCATAGCATTGTGGGATTGGAGACAAGGGTATTCATGTGAGTTGCTAGTAAATAGCCAACCCCAGGTTCAGTGGAAGACAGCCTCTCAAGCAATAAGGCAGAAAGTGACATAGCGGGACATTTGACACCCTCCTCTGACCACTGCATATGTGTGCACAGCCATACACCACACAAGTACACTTACAGACAGACAGACAGACACACACACACACACACACACACACACACACACACACCTCTTAAAGTATAGCTTTTGATTTCTATTTGAAAGAAGTTTAGCACACAGAAGTAATCCAAAATGAGTTAGACATGAGTGGAAGAAAGGAAAGAAGGTTGATAAATGCAAACTCCTAATTAGTCCAAGGCCTGAATCACTGCATAACACATTCTGCATTGAGACGTCCTGGGCCCTAGCCACTATTGTCTTTTTGGGCTCCTTCTTCAATTCAAATCAGTAAAAATTATATTTTAGGAGTCTGTTGTTAGAAAGACAAATCCCAGGTTTGAGGATGGCTCGGTGGTTAAAATGCTTACCGAGAAAGCATAAGGACCAGTGTTCGTACCCGGGGACTCATGCAGGTGACAGGTGGGCATGGTAGCCTGCTTGTAATTCCAGCCTTGGAAGGCAGGAGACAAGGGGTTCTCATAGCAGCCTAGCTCATCAGATTAGGCCTATGGGTGAGCTCTGGTGAGCTCTGGGTTTGATTAAGACACCCTGCCTCATTCAGTAAGGTGGAAATGCAATGGAGGATGATTGCTGATCGCTTTGGACTTTAATATATGCAGGTGTGTGCATCCATACATGCACATGCTCATATGTAAATAAATACACACATGTATGAAAATGAAAAAAGAAAACATAGACAAATATTACTTTTGTTCACTGAAACATTTTGCAACATAAAAGCTTTTTTTTTTTTTTGCTTCTGCTTAAGATCCTAGAAGCATCTTCATAGGTTTCTGAAGGTGTTATGAGTCCTTTGTCCTGTTACTACTGCAAACTTTATCATCCCAGAACAGCAGTCAACCCATTACTCTCAGCCATTAGCCACATTTATATCAGATTATCAGCATTTAGACCTCTCGTTAGACCATGCAGCAGGCTCTGCAGAGCCCAATTCTGGATAGGCAAGTTTCCTTAAAAGAGGAGGATGGTAGAATGTAGCCCAGCAAAGGACCCTGGTCTGGTTATAAAGAGGTGGAGACGGGCCGGGCAGTGGTGGTGCATGCCTTTAATCCCAGCACTCCAGCACTCCAGCCAGGCAGATCTCTGTGAGTTCGAGGTCAGCCTGGTAGCTTTCCTGGAACCAGGTGAGTTCCAGGAAAAGCGCAAAGCTACACAGAGAAACCCTGTCTCGAAAAACTAAAAAAAAAAAAAAAAAAAAAAAAAAAAAAGAGGTGGAGAAGGAGCTACCATTAGGCATAGATGTTCTGGGCATGGGAAGAATAAAGAAGTAAAGCAGGTAGAGGAGGGTGATCATTGAGGGAGGGGCCCTGAGGAAACGCCCCTCCCAGTCACTGTGGGCAGTTAATGCTTGTTAGGGAAGAAGTGCCACTTTCTTCAGTGGTGGAGCCATAGGTAGGTTTCCTGAATAACTTCCCACTCACACTCAGACAAGGAGCTGATAAAACCCAGTGAGACACACACACACACACACACACACACACACACACACACACACACGGAAGACTGAAAGTAAGAAGGGACATGCTGAGAAGAGTCCATGGGGCGGGATGTGGATGGCAGAAGGAAAGGGGGAGAGAAATGGCTAAAGTTCATTGTGTAAATGTATGGAATTGTAAAATAATTAAATACACCAAAATCCTGGTCTGAGTCACCTCTAGTATCATGCACAGGTACACACATACTAGGGATGACTTCAGTCTTAAAAGTCTACAGAAGAAATCACTTTCATTTAAACCAAACTATCTGAGATAAAATGCTGGAGATAAAATTTCCCCTTTGCCGCATGTCACTGGAGGAAAATTACCCTCCATGCAATTTCAGCTCTGAAAGAAAATGACTATTTTTGCCTCTCTGTTGTTTTCTTCCCCAGACTAGCTCTTCATTTAACCAACTTCATATGTTTTGCACGGGTGAACCTTTGAAAATCTAATGATTCAGCGGAGACACACATGCATGGCGCTCATTTTATTCGTGAAAAGTTAAAAATCATATACCCCTTGTCAAGCATTCTCGTTTTTGTGGTTGCTTAAGTCACAGCAAAGGTTAGAGCTCAGAAGCAGGGTGGGGTTGATGGAAGGTGATGGTCGAGATGTTTTAATTAATCTTTTAAGTAGTTTTAGTAAGATGTCATTGAGGAGTACCTGGTAAAGTGGAAGCTAAATTCATGGATAGGTAAATGTCATGGTCAAATACCATTGAAGATAGAAGTGTCATAGGATGAATATTTAATTTTTAAATTTATATCCTGTAATAAAAACCTAACTTTATGTGTGTATGTGTGTTTACATGTGTGTGTCTGTATGTATGTATGCATATTTGTGGAGGCCAGAGGACAAATCCAGCTATTGTTCTTCTAGCACCATCTACTCCCCCCACTCCCCCATCCTCCTTGAGTCTCTCACTGGCCTGGAACTCATTAAGTAGGCTAGGCTGTCTGGCCAAGAGGTCTCAAGGGTTTACCTGCCTGAACCTCTGCATCACTGGGATTATAAAAGATCATCAATATGCTTGGTGGTGGCGGTGGTGGTGGTGGTGGTTTTGGTCCTGGTGGTGGTGTTTGTAGTGCATATGCATGTGAGTGTGCTCCTGTGTGAGCACTTATTCACACACAGTTTGAGGCCAGAGCAGGGCATTCAAGCTTGCAGATCAACCACTGAGCCAACTCCCCTGCCCTGTAAGTTAGGTCTAACAAGGAGGCTTCTGTGAGCTGCATTCAGGTCTTCATGCTTGCACAGCCAATAGCTGGCTGACTTAGCTGTCTCCCCAACTTCTAACTGATTCTCTTTACCTTAACATAAAAACCACAGAGATTACTTTTTATTAAGTTCTTTCTTTCTCAGTATGGAGAGTAACGTTCAACACCAAGGCAATACTTTCCACAGATATGTAAAGGAACACGAAAGACAGACTGGGTAACTTAAGTCCGTCTAGAAGAAGCCTACCTTTGTGGTATCATTAGGTAAGGAGAATACATCAAATGGAAAGGAGCGATTCTGATGTCACTAACACATGGACCACAAGTGCCTTGGCTACCACTAATGCAGCATCTGTCCTCTGCCATATGATGTAGTTTCCTTGCAGGCTGTGTTTATATACCAAGAAAGGATCAGTGCAAAATCTATGCATGGTCAGTCATCAGAAGATGATAAAGAAGTAGGATTTGTCATACACAGAATTAAGAATCAAGATTGCAATATTCCCCATACTTCAAAAACAAAGCTTTGACTTAACCTGAAGTGAGCTACCTTGGGGGGTGGTGGTGGTGGTAATGAGATCCACAGAGAAGCCCACCCCCCAGAGCAGTAAGAGAAAGAGACCAGAAGCTGACCAGACCACTGTTGGATGATGGAATGGCTTGAGGAGGAGCCACTCTTCAGTCAACACGGCCAGCATAACAGAAAAACTAGTTTTGTCTTGTCAACATCTTCTGTTAGGGCTGGGTGCCATGTTCTCACTGTCTTCTTCCTCAAAGTTAGAATTACAGAGGTGCTTTCTACATTTTTTCCATTCTAGATAGATAAGATGGGTTGTTTTAGTTGTTTATCAGTTATATATGTTAAATAGAGACTGTTTCCTAAACAAGCACTAAGAGAAATTCACACTGGTCTTATTTATGTCTGTGATATGGTTTTGAGGAAGTTCCAGGGATTCTTATTTCCCCAGGTTTCTCCTGAATTAGGCATACTTCAGTATTCTATCACTACTTTTGACAAAATGCCCCAAATTTGAATGTTGTAGTAGAAAGTGTTCTGAACACCAAATATTGGATTAAATTTGAGGTTTTTCAGAATTCCAAATAAAAATACAACCCCAGTTTAGCTCCTTTGAAAAAAAAAACAACTCCAAAAAAATCTACAAAGCTTATCTTATTTTCTACACTGGAATCCCCCAGCCACAGACTTTGGAGCTCTGGGATTATAGGTGTGAGTCACCACACCTGGCCAGGTCACGTTTGTCTTTAACTAAAGGAAGACCCTACTTACCAGCATCCTCTCCTTCCTTCTTCCTGGATGTTCCTCCCAAGCAAACAGACCCTGCCATCAGTTGCCTACTAACTGGTCCACCAAAGTGTGGTGAAGGCTTTGGCATCACTAACTGCTCTTTGGTGGTATTTTTTTTTTTGATAAGGTAGAAAAGAAACAGCAGTTTAACCATTCCCCCAAATAAGCAATGACACGAAGCCAATTTTTAAGAAGTTGATCATGTACATACCAGGATATGTTTATTTGGGGACTAGGTTAGGGAACAAGCTGGTGTGTGTGTGTGCGTGTGTGTGTGTGTGTGTGTGTGTGCGCGCGCGTGTGTGTTTTCTTCGACTTAGAACTCTGCCTGACTGACTGCCATCTTCATGCCAGTTTCCATGGCAACTTTCACAAGGACAAAGTAACAGAAATGTGAGCATGCTGCCTGCCCGCAAACAAAGCTGCCATGGCCCTGGCCCAGGCCTGACCAGACAGACTCCCAGAACACTCCACATTCCACAAGTTCTTCTGGCTACTGCAGCTGGCTAGGCCTGAAGGTGCAGCCTCTTGAGAGTCCTGCCAGACAGTTGAAGATGATCTGCTGACTGGTGCCCACACCCTGGACCACAGATGCACCAACATCCCTGTAGCCCCTTCCCTTCCTTTGCACTTACGTAATTTCAGTATTTTATATCTAATGTTTATTTTTGAGTGCAACTTTGCTGGATAGAACATGTTGAAAAAGTAGTTGGAATGTGATTTAAGTTCCTTGAAAATTCTTGTATAAAATGTTGACAAGTAAGATTTCAGTATTTTCTTCCACCCTTCTTTCATGAAAAGAATGTGTTTGCTTCTAACAAGCTGTCATGGAGTCATGAAAGCTTCCTTAAAGATTAATACAAGCATTCATCTAAATATGTATGTGTAGACACACAATAAAGTATGTTAATAGTTTTCTGGCAAGGCTGGAGATAGGGCTTAGTGGTAGAGTGCTTGCCAGTCATGACACCTGAAGCTTGATCCCCAGCACTACATGAATAAATCAACTAATACTGACATTTGGTAACATCTATACTGACTGTCACCGCTGGGACCTGATACTGGTCTCTAGTGGGCTCAGTCTAGGATGCCCAACATAACAGCTGTCGTCACAAGGTTTGTCAGCTCCAAATGTCAGCAGAATGTCAAAACTGAGAAAATCTGAGAAGATGTACATACCTAGTACATGTGTGCCGAGCCTGAGTATACATGCCAGTTTTAAAATACAGATGATGGTGTGTAAAGCTCAAACAGGAATCAATTACACCATGGTTCTTTCTATCTAAATTGTGTTTCCTCCATCCGCTCAGCCTGGGCTCCAGAGCATGAGCAGTGATTGGGCTTTACCCCTCAAACTTACCTATCCAGTGGACTTTTCTATCAGTGCTCTTTTCTAAAGATTTTATTTTTTATTTTTAGTTATGTCTCTGTGTGGGTATGTATACATGTAGGCCAAGTGTGGTCTACACAGTGAGTTCTAAGTCATCAAAAGCCACAGAACAAGACTGTCTCAGAAACAAACAAAACGTCACCGCCAAATGCTGTGGGATAGTCTGTATGTCAAATGTGTTGCTCTGATTGGTCAACAAATAAAACACTGATTGGCCAGTGGCCAGGCAGGTAGTATAGGCAGAACTAACAGAGAGGAGAACTGAGAGAACAGGAAGGCAGAAGGAGACACTGCCAGCCGCCGCCATGACAAGCAGCATGTGAAGATGCCGGTAAGCCACGAGCCATGTGGCAAGGCATAGATTTATAGAAATGGATTAATTTAAGATATAAGAACAGTTAGCAAGAAGCCATCCACGGCCATACAGTTTGTAAACAATATAAGTCTCTGTGTTTACTTGGTTGGGTCTGAGCGGCTGTGGGACTGGTGGGTGACAGAGATTTGTCCTGACTGTAGGCCAGGCAGGAAAACTCTAGCTACAAATGGTGCCCAACGTGTTGGCAAGAGTTTCCATCTAAAACCTGAGTAAAAAGATTCTAAAACGGAGCTAAAACCAGTTCCTAGTTGTCTTTCTCAAGTTAGCAGCAGCCTGTGTGTTTGAGCTACTATGGCGGGTTCCTGGTGTGCGTGCTCAACCTGCAGTATGGTGGGAATGAGGCCTCTGGAAATGACACATTAAGATGGGCCTCTGCGACCCTTGGCTCAGCCTGGGAGGAGGGGACTAGACCTGCCTGGGCTGAGTCCACCAGGTCGATCTCAATCCTCGGGGGAGTCTTTGCCCTGGAGGAGATGGAAATGGGGGGTGGGCTGGGGGGAGGGGGGCGGGGCGGGAGGAGGGAGAACGGGGGAATCTATGGCTGATATGTAAAGTTGAATTATATCGTAAAATAAAATAAAATAAATTCAAAAACAAAAAACAAACAAACAAACAAACAAAAAAAAAAGATGGGCCTCTGCAAGTGGCACATTAAGCTGCGTGGTGGATTTAGCCTTTGCTAGTACAAAACAAAAAAGAAGAGGTTTCTGGGCTGCATGCTACTTTGATAGAAGCATAGACCCACTATTTCTTCAAGTTGATGGCTCCCAGAGCTGGCAGAAAATGTATCACCACCATGTTGGGAAGCTGAAGTGGGTGGAGCCAGCAGGCACAGCGCTGTTTCAGTCTTGAAATGCTGCAGTTTAAAGCAATAGGCTCAAGGTAATATAAAAAATAAGCCACGTAAAGATGGCTACCACACAGAGAATCTGGATTATGTTCTCTTTGATATTCGTAACTGAAGAAAAACATTTGATTGCAAAAGCTGTTGAGTTATGCCAAAATGTATATTTTAAAGGTACCTTGACTTCAAAATTTGGATGTAAGGATATGTTGCTTTGGAAAGGAGGCTCTGCTTTTGTTTCCACAGAAAGCCAGAGGCTATGGATTTGTTCCAGATTAAGATACATCATGTTTGACCAGCCAAGACCCCTGGAAAGGTCTCCGATGACACTAAGGCTCAGATGATCCAACATCCAGAACCATTTCAAGGCAACTGGCTCAGATATACACCCTCATGGACTACTCCATAATCCTAAAATTTTCTTTGTGTCCCCATAAGATACAGTGCCCACCTCTAGAGAAGCTACACCCAAATTCCCAAATATAACAAGCTGGCTTTGGAGATGTGTAAAAGTTAAAATCTTCCACTTTAAAAAAAAAGAAAAGAAAAGGGGAAGTGCTGTGGAATGGTCTGTATGTCAAATGTGTTGCTCTGATTGGTCAACAAATAAAACACTGATTGGCCAGTGGCCAGGCAGGTAGTATAGGCAGAACTAACAGAGAGGATAATTGAGAGAACAGGAAGGCAGAAGGAGACACTGCCAGCCGCCGCCATGACAAGCAGCATGTGAAGATGCCGGTAAGCCACAAGCCATGTGGCAAGGCATAGATTTATAGAAATGGATTAATTTAAGATATAAGAACAATTAGCAAGAAGCCTGCCACGGCCATACAGTTTGTAAGCAATATAAGTCTCTGTGTTTACTTGGTTGGGTCTGAGCGGCTGTGGGACTGGCGGGTGACAGAGATTTGTCCTGACTGTAGGCCAGGCAGGAAAACTCTAGCTACAGCCAAAGCCAAAAGCACTCTCCACACTTCACTAATGCCACAGCACTCAAGCTCATCTGTTCAAAAATAGTTTGGGTATCAGAGAATTCATTGGTGAGTCTGAAGGGGATGGTGTAACCGAGTCAGTGAGGTCACTTGAGTTTACATGGCAGGGTCACATAGTGTTCTGTGATAAATTAGAAGCATAAGAGATATCAATAATGAAATCTCCACCATGGATAATGTGAGACACAGATTTTACTAATGTTTTAATTACCTGAAGTAGCTGTTGATCCAGGCCAAGGTGGACTCCTGTGGACCTGTGTAAAGAAGCCACTTCTGTATTTTGTTACAGTATTTAGTTTGCCTTGTCTTATGGTTCGGGTCCTTGGTGATTTTGTAGTGCTTCTTTGTTTTATGACAGAGTCTTGCTTTGTGGTCCTGGCTGGCCTGGAATTTGTGCTATTTCTGCCTCACTCTCCCAAGTGCTGGGATTACAGAAACAACTTGGATCTTACATGTCCTAAAGGCCTATATGCTAAAATATCAGTTGACAGTCTGTGGAGCTATTCGGAAGTGATGGAACCTTTGGGAGGTAGAGGCTAGTAAAGGGGTTAAGATTGTGCCCTTGAAGGGAATACTGGCAACCCAGACCCCCTCTCTCCTCTCTCTGCTTGCTTTCTGGCTGACATGAGGGAGAAACTTTGTATCAACTCATGGTCCCCACCTCACTGGCCCCAGAACACTAGAACCCACCTACCACAGACGAAGCTGTGAGCCCAAACTACCCATTTACCCATAGATGTTGGTTGTCTCAGTATTTCATCGTAGTGACAGACTGCTGACTAACAGGTATTCCTATTGCTGTGGTAATACGTGGATTTGGTGCAACGTACAGAGTCTTCATTTGGAAATGAACGATTTCTGAGCACCATGTATCAGTCACTCCCAAATCCCTGTCCCCTGAGACAATAGGACACTGTCCATTGTTACATCAAGTGATGAACTCACATAGCATTTCTCTCACTGTGTGTCAGGTACAATCCCTTAACCCCCTTGTACCCCAAGAGAAAGGGGACACAAAGTGAACAAGTGTCTAAGTTCCGATGACAGGGATTTGAGAGCTCTGTTAATGACCACCACACTAGGAAACTTCTGGTCTCACTGTGAGGCACATGACTTTGTTGTTATGACCACTGTGAGCTTTGTCTTTGGCACAGGCATTGAAATTGACGTAAAGGAGCAAAAGGAATGCTTCCCATGACTTCATATAGACTCCCAGTCCTCCTCCTTAACTGTGGTATGATCACATATACATTGTTTAATCACTTTTAAATGAAACAATATTGCTCACCTCATGAGTTGTAATGAAGATAATATTGGGTGACTTTCATTAAAGCACTTCACATATTACTTTTAGAGACAGACGTGAATGTATTTATTATTAAGCTATTATGGTGTCAGCTCAGTTTACAAAAATAATCTTGTTTTGGTTTGGAAAGGTCTAAATAATATTGGAGTTAATTTAGGTGGAAATCAGCTGTTGAACCAAGTAGGTCTTTAAATATCTTCAGGACCTACCTAATGCATCTTGAATTATTCTTTATTAATTCAGGATGGATGGGAGGGTATGAATTACCTATTTTTCCTCTGAGTGAATATACTTCTGGTCCTTCGTACATGTCCCTGTTAATGCATTTTCTGGTGCCACGGGGGTGTTTATGATTCTAGATTACTCTATAATATTGTTTCTGGGAATTTAAAATTGTGATGCAGTGAGTCTTACTTCAGATCTTGTTAAGTTTTAGCTGACTGGGATAATTGCATGCCTGTGATGTATTTTTCTGTTTCAGGGTGTATTGTGTAGGTTAATTCTTTAAGTGAGGTTATTTAATAGACATAAACCAAACCTGATCAATATGTCAGAAGGCTGTTTGTGCAAACAGCAAATGCTATTGGTGCATTTATTTACAACAGGAGAAAGCCCTCCTGCTGGTTGAACAGTGTCAGTGACTCAGTCCCAGAGCATGCCCTGTCACTCAGCTCCTTCCCATCCTGCTGTGTAGTGAGTAGTTTGATTATGTCAGTGAATCAGAATTTCATTTCCCAGCTCTTTTTTTCCTGGCCTCTGGACCCACACTGTTACTTAGAGGAATTCAGAAACTGGTGGGTTGTAGGTTCTTGGGCTTAATTTCCAACTGGATTGTCGCCATGGTAGTTGTTAATGACATAAAGTAGACCAGTGCAAGTTCACCGCTGTCTTTTCCCCATCCCTGCATCCCTGCCTTCTGCCTGCCTCACGGCTCTTCCCTGGGATGTGCAGGCCCATTCCACCTTCTGAAATCTGGGCTGGCTGGGAGGTGTGCTTGGCTTAGAAGGGATGGTATGTCAGTTCAAATCTGGGCCTCAGGAGGCTTTGCTTATTGTGTTTCCTCTCCAGGAACTGTCATACACAGAAATTAAACTAGTCTTTGCAGGAAGAGATGCTCCATGGAAAAGAGCCAGGTGGTCTCAGCTGAGGCTATCCCCACACATGCAGAACCACAGACCTGAGGTAACTGCACATCCAGGTTGAGCACTGGGCACTCAGACTTAAGGAGAAGCGGCATATGTTAGATCACCAGGCTTTGAAATGTTTGGTGATGCTGCAACTGTTAGGGATAGCATTGGCAAACTCAGTCTTTGGATAGCCAACAAACCAAGAGAGTGATGGTATTTATTTTCCCAAAATTTCTCAGCCAAAGTCTAAATGTCAAAAGATCTTCTG